>JAPKLX010001433.1:6701-21192 GCA_026898415.1 Leonotis leonurus
CCCCCCCCCCCATACACCAAACGTTGCTCTTTTGGGACCAACAAGTGAAAACATATACAAGAACTCATATACTGCAAAAGGATTCCTAAGATAATACTGATTAAGTGAAAACATGATATTCATCACTCTTGAATGGTATCACAAGAGGTACTCAGTCACAAGACACTATCTACTGTGTTCTTGTACTGTCAAAAAGGGTAATATCTAAATAATGTCACGGAACAGTCCTCAAGGCGGTGGAATCCTTGCCCTTGCTGTCCATATTCGGGGTGCAATCCTCCACTGGGTCGGACACAGCTGGGGCCTTGCCCTTGCTGTCCATATCCGAGAACTCCCGAAGAATCCTCCATACTCGTCACCCTGTGGGCGTAATCGAACCAGAATCAGTCACCAGTGGTCGATAGACCGGAGCTGATCGTATCACTCTAGTGACAGGGCGAGAAGGTCCTGCCTCGGCGTCGTGTCGTCCACGTGTCCTACCGTCTGGTACTAAACGTAAAATGGGTGATGGTGGTCGGATCTCGCTAGCCTGACGTGTAGGGTCTAGCTCAAAATCATGTGTCCCCTGGGGCTCGGGAACTAACACGGGGTGTAAGAAATTGTAGGTCGGGACTAGAAAAATAACTCCCGCCGGGAAGAAAGTAGGGATCAATGGGGTCCACAAGGTCGATACATCACCTACCGGCATCAAGTCTCCCGGTCTAATGTAGGGTCCCCTCGGCGCATTGCCGTATGCAGTATAAAAGAATTGAAGAGTGGCGATAAATCCTACGAAGTCTCCCTCTCTCTCATAGCTCCTTCCGATGGGGTGGATAAAATCCCCCGTTATCATACGAGCCCACCCCTGCCAGTCTAAGGGCAGTAACTGAGTCAAGCGCATCATGTCATCCATCCCGATGGCTCCGTGGGGCTGTGCGGCTGTCCATAGTCTACGGAAATGGGACAAAAACTCCCCTAAGTCGTCTCCTAAGCAAGGAGCGTAAGTATGGTATTCCCGTAATATAGTGGCTGGACTGGCGCGTGAGGTTAGACGTTTCCGGGTGGTACGAATCATACGTGCCATCTATAAAAAAAAAATTCGTTAAATTTTACGATTTCCTTACTTAACTCATAACTAACTCGCTTTATTTATTTTTATACAACCCTCACTTGGGTTCATTATTCCTTCATCAGGTGAACACTTTTAAATTATTCATTTGGGATTTATTTTATTGGAATTTATTACTTAAGATTACTTGAATCTTCTTATTGGATTTAATTCCATTTCTTGCTTTTATCATAAAGTCTTATGCATAATTTCTTACGACGACAGGGATTAAGACTGGATTCTTTACTTAAATTTCTCATCCTTTCCATTCTAGATTTTCTTCTCGTTTCCTTACTTCATTTGTGTTGTTTTGGAAGTGAAGGTGAGAGTTAGTTCGAATCGATTCATATTATTTCTTTAAAGGATTTGTTATATTCGTAGGTTTCATTTCTCAGGGTCAGATCTTAATTCTTTAAGATCTTAAGATATGGATATATGCATATCCTTTACGTATGAAGTCATAACTTGTGAAACCTTCACCTTCTTCTTGTAGTTGGCCTTAGCCTTTGTTTTTGATATTCTTCTTCTTCTCGTTCTTGTCGTTTCTTCTTTATTCAAATAGTTTTCATTCTCGATTTTGAGTAGCTTGTAAAAGTTCTTCTAAGTTCTCGTCTAAGTTCTCTTTTCTAAAGGGAACAAGTTCTCCTTGGATACGCAGTCCCATTCCTGCATATCCTCAGAGAGCTTGTCTAAGTTCTCGTCTAAGTTCTCTTTTCTAAAGGGAACAAGTTCTCTTTGGATATGCAGTCCCATTCCTGCATATCCTCAGAGAGCTTGTAAAAGTTCTTCTAATGTATTCCGATTCATTCATCTTAAAACATAAAACTTCAACTTCTTAAAATATTTTCCTCTTTCTCGTTGAGCGTGATGTGTCGGAGTGCTAGGCTTGTCGACTCACTCAACTAGTCTAGCGAATGATGCTAGACTAAACTCGAAAGAAAACTCTTGGGTTTAAAGCAAATTGCTCTGATACCACTCTGTCACGCCCCGTCCCGGCCCTTCCCGGCAGAGTCCGGGCGCGCGACTATAGAATAATTAAATGAAGGATAATAACTAAAGGTAGGATAAAGTGGAACCCTGAAAGCTTTGACTGAAACGAAAGATACTTCAATAACTGAATTCAGTTTAGACAAGGAGTTAATTTACATAATTGGCAACCTCGCCGAACAAAAACTGATAAAAACTCACGCAGCGGAATAAGGATCGACTGAAGTCTACGTGTATGAAGACACGTAGACACCCAAGACTTTAAACAAAGACCGACAAGCCCATCATAGCATCTCCCATCATCACGTCTCAACCTGCACATTTATAAATACATGCAGGGCTGAGTACAAAAGTACTTAGTAGACACATGCCAAAACCACATACATACATATATAATTGTCAATGCCGTAAGAGTGACACGTAGGGATTTTGTCTTTAAAAGCACCTATGTTCACTAAATCTTTTTTGTGAAAGATCCTATGTTCAACAGCGCTGTCTAATTTTCTTTAGTATAATGCCATATCTACCCTCTTATGGTACCGAGAAGGTGGCCACCTTCTACGGATACCGAACCGGCCAACCCATATCAATGACTCACGGTCCCCTCTATGTACATTAGTTCGAGTGGGGATGATTACCCACTGGAACCTGAATTCGATTTTCCTCTTCCAGATAGACATTTATACAAAATATAAATCATTTTCGGCAAGACAATACTTTGAAACATTTTTCTCACGTTGAAATCATTTCGAAAACAATATAAATAGCATACAGGCACACATAATTTTCTTTGTAATAGAAAACCTACCTGGATAACTTCGATTTGTACTTTCTTTGCTCTCGCAACGCGAGGTAGATCTCTCGTAAGAACCTTTGGGAAAATCTCGTATAAATTAAAATGCCCTTCATGCATTTGTAACATTTAATCGTAAGATATATATTATTCTTAGTTCTTATTTCGACTTGTAATCGAGATATTGATACTTCAGATCAATATTATTAATAAGGTATTGAATCCTCGATTCAATTACTCCGGTAATTACATTTAAGTGCAATAAGTGTATTAACACTTAACTAAATTAATTAATTATTCTTGATAATTAATTATTAAATAATATTATAAGTTCTAAGTATTAATCCTTTACATAACCTTATAATATTAATTCTTTAAATCTATCATTAATAAATTAGAGATATTAATCCTCTTAATTTAGAACCCAAATTATCAAATTGGATCTTCTTTGATTTAATACATAATGTATATATTACTATCCTTTCTTCAATATTAAATTTTTACTAATAGTAGTAGTTTAATCTAATTAAATTTTTATCTTATTTTAATTTATTAAATGAGGTGATTAATTACTTTAATTCATTAATTATTAATTATTTTAAAGATTAAGAAATTTGGGCCCATTTAATTAATTATAACCCAATTCAAATTTATTTTTCGGCCCAATTAAATTATTGTTTCGGCCCAATAGTTTTATGGACTAAGGCCCAATGCCTAATTAAATCCCAGCCCAAGAACCGGCCCACAACCCGGTCCACTATCTACAAACCCTAAACTTACCCTAATTCCTTTCTTTCCCCCAGACATTACACTTATTCTTTCCTTCTCTTCTCTCCCGTTTCTCCGCTTCTCTCTCCGCTCCCTCTCTGTTTTCTCCTCCCAGAAACACAGTCCAATACTACAACCTTTCCTTCCCTCCCTCTCGATCTCTTCCTCTCTGTTCTTCCTTCTCTACTTCTCACTTTCTTCCTCTACCTTCCCTAGCCACTCTCTGGTCACAGACAGCGAAGAGCTCGACCTAGGTTTCTATCGACTGGCTCAGCTTTTCTTAGGGTAATTTCTTCCTTTCCCTCTGTGATTCTGTTTTCACTCCTTTAGCTTCTAAATTTCTGTTTATTCCCTTTCCTTTCTCATTCTCTCGAATCACTATATTCTGCAGGAAGTAGAACCATTCCTAATTCCTGCTTTTCTTATGGAAGCTTTGAGGTCCTAAGGTAAAAACCTAGCTTTCTTTATTTCTGCTCTTAATTTTCGATTATGCTTAAATTTCGAAGCCCTTAATTTCTGCATGCTAAAGAATTAACTTATGATTCAATTTGGGAAGGTTTTGTATTTTCTGAATTAATTTGTTTCGTTATTGCAATAGAGTAGTCTGTTCAATGGATTTTGGTTCAGTGATTTGGAACTAATCATTTCTGCTTTATTAATATTCTTGTTAACTGTTTGAATTTCTTTGCTGAAATAGATATTTGGTTGTTTGGTTATTTGGAATTCGGGAAATTTGATGAATTCTGCTTCTGCTAGGTATATCTACATATGATAAGCTCTTTCCTTTATTGTCTTATCAATGTCTGACCTTTTAAATTTTATCTCATGTTTGGCAGCTTGGATGGAAGGTTGAGTTCTCAACTCCACCGAGTGAATTTACTGGTTAAGCTAAGTTTTCTTTCTTATTCTATATTTTCAGTTTCTGTTATTCATGTTTTTAGTTTTAAGTTCCAGAAATAAATTTATGCTAAGTGTCCCTTTTTCTTATTTCTAGTTGATGATATTTCTTGCTGTAACATTTAATCCCATATTAAGATTCTTAATTATTTCAAGTTCTGTTTGTTATCTGTTTTAAACCAATCCTCTATTTGACAGAAACATAAGCTCTCATTCTGTTTCTATACTCGGGAAATTGTGTGCTCTGCCTTAAATAAATGTTTATAGCTTTTGTTTAGACTATGAACGTGTATCTATGTTAAGTTCAATTTCTAGCCTTTAAGCTGGGCTTTGAAAATATAGCTATATATATATATATCTAAACTGATCCTCCGTATGATTGCAGAACTAAACTTTATTTTCTGAAATCTTTTTTTTTTATTTAAAAGAGGGCAGAAACAGATTGTGTGTCTGTGATGTTTATTGAATTTCAGATGTATTATAGTTTAAAATTCCTTGGTTTATGTTGGAGGGCCGATTGTAGGTGTTATATAATTGTAAATTAAACTTTGAGAGCTATAAATGGAAGGGACAATTAGAGCTTAGTTTCATTACCTTTATCTTGAACTACTTCTTCTTCTTGTGTTTTAAGTGACTGCTGCACTGATAGTGTTTAGGTTTTGTGAAGGTGGTGTTGAACGTTCTAAGGCAGCCCTTGCATCCCTTTTTATAGTTGATTTCTGTGTGTATTCTTTATCTTAGGACTTAAGGTTTAGATAGCTATATTAATAGACTAATTGCTATTATTTGTAGGGGCATGGGATGAAGACTTGGAGCAGGGCTTCTCCTACACTCCAACGAAGAAAACAGCCCCTCTGCACTATGTTTCTCTACTTACTGAAACAGAAATGCAACTTGCTTAGCACTGCAGCCATGTGATGTTGTTTCTCCTTCCCAATGTGATCATTTCTTCCTACTATTATGGAAGTAAATTCTTCTTTCCTTGATTTAGATAATTCAGCAGCATATGCTGCTTTATGTAATACTTAGATCCTTTAATTGCTTACTATCTTACAATGTATTGATATATGTATATTTATCTAATACATAGCTTATAGTTTATAGGTGTAATCAAGTGTTTTATGTTATTATCTTTCCTTATTCTAATAATAACACTTGAGTGATTCTATCCATTCTCTTTCCAATCCCAAACATTTCCAATCCCAAACACTTGCATGTTGTATAGTTATCTATATATTTATGTTATGCATGTGATCTTATATTACTTGCAACATTTTCAGCATCAAGTTATATATTACAACCGTGTAGTGCTTCCTTGATTTAGATACAAATTTTCATCATATTACCAATGTATATATATAAATCATATATATATATATATATCTAAATTTAATTCATACCACTTATCATTGTATATGCAACTCATATCTATCATTTTAAATTTACCAAGGTACATATATATAATATGTAACATATCCCTATACTTATATACATTTCCAAAGTATATACATACCTTGTATCAATATCATATTAATATAATCCATACTTACTTATCATCTTAATCCAAAATTCTTCTTAAATTATTTTAAACTCTTATTAATTAATTAAAATATTCAATATATAAATCATACACCTTAATATTAATATTCTTTAAGATCTTAATCAAAATTTATATGATTACTTATTTATCTAAATTCAAAACTCCTCTTCAATTAATTTATTTCATTAATTAACTAAATGTTCAAAATTTTATTATCCGATTATATTACAAACGCGTTCGAATATCGTTATTTCAGAACTTAAAAATACGGGGTATTACAAAACTCCATGAAAATTCATAGACTATTAAAGTCCATAAACTATTGAATATCTAAATATTTTAAAAGACTTTTTAAAATCCGTATTGAAAGGTATGAATAATATTCATTCATACGATTCATACGTACATACATTTTAATAAAATTAAATATCACGTATGAATGGTACGATTCGATACAATTCATACTATTCATAATCAAAAATGTAAAATATAATTACAAGAGTATTTTAGTACAAAAAATTTATAAATGACTAGAATTTAATTATTATTATGTTGGTGGCTATTATTTGTCTTTTACAATTTTTTTAGCTATTTTATATTATCACTCTAAATTAAATCACTATTATTATATTATGTCTTATTTTAATTAAACTTATTTGCTTAAAATTAATAATTAAATTTGCTTATATTACTAATCATATTTGCTTTTTAAATTACGTTTATTTGCTTAAATAACTTAATACATTTGCACTTTTTTATATTATTAAAGTTGCAGAAATTTAAATCAAAGCTTTGAGATTATGTAAATGGTTTATTTGATTAAATATTATTCCTCAAATAATATCTTGCCTCTTGGATCGAAAATTAAAAAGTATAGGTGCAAATTTTTTATGTCCATGATTGTGCCGAATTTAATAGATAAATTTATGGAATGAATATAGGAATTAATGAAAACATAGTATCCATAATTTTAACTTTTGTCAATTACAACAATAATGCAAATTCACATTTATAACCCTTTTATTTAACTAATCAGGATAATTATGCTTTTATATTTACAACATTGATCATTAATAATGTGTATATATATATACAAGCATGTGTTACAACATATATGTTGGGTCTCGGGAGAGTAGGTGTGGTGTATGGGGAGGCGGGAATACACCAGATTGAGAAGCAGCTTGGCTGTGAACAGCAGATTGAGAAGCAGCTCGCTGTTTATACCAGAACAGCTCGCTTGGATTAGCAATCGATCTCCTCTGATGTAGAGAGAGATCCAACTGCTCAAGTAAGTTCTTAATATAGAGCATGAGTAATCTGTTAAGGAACAGATAGACTGGCAGCTGGCTGGAGCATACCAGACGATCTGTCCAAGCACAAATTGTGTGCGGAAGCTGTGTGTGTTGTTGGCTGCTCTTAAACTTAGAAAATATATTTTGATTAGACCTAGTGTTCTTTAAGGAGGTTGATTCAAGATGCACAGCTCGCTTAATTAGATAAGCTCGCTGGTGAGTGATAAACAAAGAATCAAAGCAATGCAATGCAAAATATAAAAGAACACACAATATTTACGTGGTTCGGGAAACCCCCTGCGTCCACGATCGATCAAAGCTAGATCGATGAATTCCTTAACCTTGGATCCCTCAATTATTTATTCTCGTTGAGTACGAGCCAAAACTCACTTATTTATTCTCGTTGAGTACAAGATTACAACTCTCTTATTTAAACTCGTCGAGTACGAGATTTGGGTTCAGTTTTATAATTGTTCTTCCTCCAAGCTCTTGGCTATGGAGGAAACTAGAACTATGGTGATTTCTCTCTAATTTACAACACTCAAGAATGTATATGATTTATATTTAGTGTTGAATAAATCTATGGAAAACTGGAGAGAGAATCTTGTGGCATTGAAGCTTTTTTTGGGTCATATCACAAACACACGAACACTATTTCTGAAGAAGTGTCACGACCCACTTTCACTAACTGTAGTAACGATGGGTAGAACCGTGACTCGGGGATAAAATATAGAAATGTATAAGAAAATGGGTAATAACTTGAAGGTGAATATATGATAAGTGCTTCAATAAATACGGGTTCGCACACGAAATTCGGTACGGAGTATCTATCACGCCCGCCCTTCACTAAGGATAGTAAAGTCGGGGAAACCGTGACTAGGGAAGGGATTAAAGAAACGGGAATAGAAAGGGGAAAACTTAGAACGAGGCTGAACCGAACAACATCCTTATAACACATCAAATAATTCATTATACATGAATTATATAAGGGCTTGAGTCTTAGGCTCAATACAATTCATCATAATATGAAAGAACTGGAGTCTCGTTTTTAATACATAATGATCTCAAACTTGCAGCGGAAAGACATATGGATCGCAATAAGCTCTACATGTATGAAGACATGCAGAACCCCCAAGAGTCAAATACTAAGAGATCGACAAAAAGCCCAAACGCAGCACTCCTCATTCACCACCGCTCAACCTACACATTTAGAAATACATGCAGGGCTGAGTACAAAAGTACTCAGTAGACACATGCCAAAATCACATTCATACATATATAAACTGTCATGCCATCAGCGAGTGAAACCTAGGGATTTTTGTCTCTAAAGCACCTATGTTCACTAAAATCATTTCTTTTGAAATCTTGAGTTGACAGGCCTGTCCTAGTTCTTTGTAATCAACCATATCTAAACGTTATTTGTGCCGGGGAAGTGGCCACTTCCCACAGACACTTGACCGGTCAACCCTTCCGCTGACACACAGTCCGTGGTGTACACTAGTTCGAGTGGAGACGCTAACCCACTGGAATCTGAATTCGATTATAAATATAACAGATAGGCATCATACATAAATCGAATGGCAAGACAGTGCTTTTAAAAATATCTCGTTTCATTTTGAAAGCATGCACACATACATTTTTATAGAGTAAGAAAAGCCTACTTGAATAGTCTCGGTTGGTGTTGGCTTTGTTCTCGGATTGCGGATCTGACCTTTTGTCGAAACCTTTAAATAATTCTCAAGTGAGATACAATACTCTAGAGTAGCTAATATTTTCTAAGTGTAAGGAAGATTATCCTTTATTATATCGGAGAATTTATTCTCGGATCTTTGCTCGACTATTATTCAAATATCGAATTTTGTCTTAGAGACGTTGATTTCTCAAATCAACTATGTTTTCTAAATTTTTGTATTTTGTTTATTACATCTAAGTAATAATTTGAATAAATAAATAAATAAATAATTCTCCAATTGAATATTTTGATTCTCAGTCAAAATATCTATAAGTCTCGTATAGGTTAAAATAACCTAGTTAATATATATCTTAAGTATGATTTATAATTAAATCAATTATTAAGATTTAATTCTAGCTAATTAATTATAAATTAATTATCTAAATTAATTATAAATTTCTTATCTAAATTAATTAATATTCTACTTCTTGGGCTTAATCTAAATAATAAGTTCTTGGTTTAATAGAATTGTTGATAGCCCACTTAAATAATTAAATTAGCCCAACTCCACAGACATGCAGCAACGCTGCTGTTCTTGTTTCATCCCCAGGTAACTCCTCTCCCTTATCTCTCTAGTTCTATTTTTTTTCTCTACCCCATCTATTATTTCATTGTGGATTTTAGTTAAAGTATTTAAGGGTAGTTCGAATCTCCAGATTGGTTCCAAGTCTCAACTAACAGAATTCTTTTTTTATTTTTTATTTTAAATCCCTTTTCTGACCGAAACGTTCTTTTTCTTTGAGGTTTGGTTTCAGGATTATATATATAATCCTTTGCTTTCTCCCTGCTCTTTTCCTTGCAGTCTAGGGGAGCAGTTTTGGGTTGGAGTTTTGGGCTCGGTGTGATGGAGTTGCGGTTGTCTCGGGGTCAGGGGGATGGCATATGCAGCGTGGCTGCATTCCATCCGGTTTCGGGATTGGTTCAGGGCTGTCCGGAGCTATCCGGTTTGATTCGGAGCCATTCGAGGTCTGCTCGGAGTCGTGCGGGGTGGTTCGAGGTTGTTCGGGATGGCTAGGGCTGCTCGGGGTTGATTCGAGACTGTTCGGGATGACTCGGGGCTATTTCGAAGCTGTCCGGGCTGTCCGGAGCTGTTCGGAATCTGTTTGAGGTCGTCCAGCGCCGTTGCCTCGCCACTTCTTCAGCGTGGAATGCAGTAGCAGCGTAGTCATGAAGCAGCCCTCGCTGGCGCTACTCTGCTCGACCGAGACTACTCTCGGTTCTCTCCGTTCTCCACGGCGTTCGACAGCTCTCCCTCAGCATCGTGCAACTAGTTGCGGAGCAGCCTCGGTGGACTCCTTGGTGACTGGATCAGGCAGCATCACCTGGAGCCCTCCCGCTGCCACGCTTGTCGTTCGCCACTGCTCTTCGAGGTAAGCCTCCTTCTTCTTGCTACTTTTCTTATATTTCTTTTAATTATAGAAGGTTTTATGATCTGAAAGTTTCTTTCCTCTTCTAATTTCATGAATTAATTGAATCTTATGAATGTTTTTAAATTTACAGATTGGTTTTGGCATTTCGGGGCTGTTCGGGTTGGATTCGGGGCTGTCCGAGTTTGGTTCGGGGTGGTTCGGAGCCATTGGGAGTTTGCTCGAAGTGATTCGAGGCTGTTTCGAGGAAGCTCACGGCTGGTGCAACAGCCGTGCACTCCCACTTCCTTATTTACTAGGTAATTCCTATTTCTTCTTCATTTTGCTATATAGGTTACACAACATAAGTTCCATATCATATCTTTATTTACAACTCAAAAGTGTGCTTTTCCTATGTTAAGAACATATCCTTCTAAGTTCAAAATTCAGTTCTAAATTTCAAGTTACAATCTGTTTTGTATGTGTATGCATCCTAAGTTTAGCTTTATAAGGTATAAACATGATTTGTTAAAGCTTTGAATCCTTACCTCAAGGCTGCAACTATTTTTCTTCTCCCGTTTCTTCTTCAAACTTCAATTTGGCAGCACTTCGGTATGAATAAATTGAGGTGTGATTAAGTCATAAATTTCTACTCTTTATATAGAGGCAGTACTCTAGAGTACCCTCTCTACTTACTTTCTGCACTAACTGACTTCTGTAAACTTGTAGGGTATGGAGTGTTGGACTTCGGTTGCTTCTTAGCGTGATTGCAAAGATTGCAAATCTTACTAAATCTCACGTTTACCCATGTAATATTTTGGTCTACTGTGTAAAGGATTCTCATAATCTATTGTACTGTTGTATATATATATATATATCATTACTAAGATTCCTACGTGTAGTATTTATATATATGTATATGTTGATATGTTCTTATTATCAATAAGTAGAATCCCTTAATAATAGTGAAGTTCTAATAATAATATTAATACTAAATACTAATAAAAAGATTTATGTCCCATTAAATGATTATCAATAAAATAAATAACCCATTTAGGATTAGTGATAGAGATTCACATATATTTGGTACAATTTGTTCTATCGAGAAGAGCGGATCATTACAGTATCTGAATTCCAAAATACATAAGTCATGGATCAAAACATCTGGAAATACTGAATACTGAAAAGAGTATTTGCAGCGGAAACTGGATCATTTTCTAAGTCTACATGTATGAAGACATGTAAACCCCCAAGAGTTAACGCTAATTGAGTTCGACAAAATCATCGCTGAGCACTCCTCCTTGACATCACAGCTCAACCTGCACATTTATAAATACATGCAGGGCTGAGTACAAAAGTACTCAGTAGACACATGCCGAAATCGCATTCATAGATAAATAATTGTCATGCCTTTGTAAGTGAAACATAGGGATTTTGTCTCTAAAGAACCTATGTTCACCAAATTCTTTTGTGATTCTTAAAATTCGACTGCGCAGTCTAAGTTCTGGAGTAATCAATCATATCTGTATTTCTGTTTGCCGGGAAGGTGGCCACTTTCCATGGACACCTTGACCGGCCAACCCGCTAAGATGACTCACGGTCCTTGTGTACACTAGTTCGAGTGGGGATGTGTAATACCCCGATAATTAAAAACCCGAATAAAAGAAAAATTTATGAATAAACGAGGGATTCAAGATCCGTTGAAAGTTTAAAGACTCGTATTAAAGAATAGAACTCATAATGTGAGTTAAAAAAATTCATTTCAGAAATTTCTGAAATCGAGAAAGAAACCGAGAAAATTCGGTTTGACGTTTATCATCATAATTTAAGTTCGAGAACTCGTATCGAAGCAGCGTCTGTTTTTCCATTCAATTATTTTACGATACGGAGATAAGGTGAAAAGTTAATAATTCCGACTTTCGGAAGAATGATGTATTTATCGAGAAATCATTATTCATCGTTTTGAACGAGACGGGATAATTTTATTATCTTTTAAAGTTAAGTCCGGAATATTTTTCTAAGAGAGCCGTGATTTTCCGGAATGTTTCCGAAAATATTATTTTATCGCGAAGTCGAGAACCCGGACTATTAGTACATTATTATATCGGGTTTAATATGTGGTCCACAATGAACCACCACCACTTCTTCTTTCTTCTTCTTTTCCTTCTTTGTGTCTTTCACGTGAGATTGAGAGAGAGAGGGTGAGAGAAGTCTCCATTTTTGGAGACCAAGAGCTTGTCGATTCAAGGTGCAAACGAGCTCCAATTCACGAATCGACTTCGGATACGAATAGGTAACACCTTAAGCTTCGATTCTACGGTTTAAAATTTAGAATTTCTTATTCTTTTTCCTAGCCAATTTTCGAGATTATTGTCTAGTTGGAAGGGTAGGAAGGCTTGATTTTATGTTGTGTAGCTTTATTATGGTTCGTATGACGTTAGAGAACATAGAAACGAAAGAAAATTCAAGAATTGAGGAAAATTAGGCAAAAACGTGACTGTTTATCTCGAATTATTTTATATTTTTCGGTTGCGATTTTGAAGATGGTTTCTTCATGAAAGTTTTTCCTTTACGTGTCTATAACGTTCCTGTGAAATTTTAGAATTTTCGGAGTACGTTTGTGTGCCCAAAAGTAGAACGAACCTAGACTGCGCAGTTTTCAACGTTGTATTTCAAACGTGAAACAGAGGATTGATTCCCGAATTTTTATGAATTTTTCTGCAATGATTTTGAAAGTATTTCCTAAATGAAATTTGTTCCTTTAAATGTCTTGAACTTATATCTCGAAATTTAAAATTTTTGAAGTACTTTTGAATGTTCAAAATCGCGTTTAACTCGGACTGCGCAGGTGGAAATATTTGAAAAGTGGAAATGTTGAAATGTTTGAAATGTTGAAATGTTTGAAATGTTGATTTGTTGTTGTTGTTACGATTTGAGATTGAGTTGGGATAAGTTCGAGTGGAGGAACGGAGTCCTCACTCGAGAGAGAGTTGAATGGGGCAATGTTGAGGTGTGTTAGTTGGTTTACTCGTTTTGGGTAAACGAGGGTTAAGCTTAAATGAACGTAGAGGTCATGTCGATTTTTTTCGACTGCATTATGTTTCAAACTTCATAATTCCCTCCTTGTTAGTACTCTTTATAAGACGTACGTTATAAGTAAATGAATTAGGGTTTTCCCAGAATCAATTAAGCCGAGACTTAAGAGTCGAGGAACAGTGTTGAAAACCCTAAAAGCATAAGAGTTGAAAAGTTAATGAATTCGAGTTAGGAATAGAATAGAAGTTATTTCCTTTAAGACTCGAATCTTTTTATAAGTTAGCTTGTTACCTGAAGGCCAAGCATGAGGAGGAGACCGATGAACGAGAAAGTAAAGCAGTAGAAACTCAACCACTTGGAAATCAGGTTGAGACAGGTGGCTTTGGTGGCGGTGCTGAGAAGAATTGCTTGGCTGTCAGATGTTTTATTCAGAGTATGAACACATATCTTCATATATGTGTTTCCAAATTAAGTCTTCCGCTGCAACACTCTTTGATAGTGTTAAATGTTTATAGCTTGACTTCATGAACCAGAGCTTTTAAAAACAGTATTTTTACTCATGTAACTTCAAGTTTCGGTTCAGGTTTGGTTGTCTTCCAAAATTATTCCTTTTGTTCTAGTTGCTTTTATCACACCCCGCAATCACGCCCCAATTGAACTGTCTTTCGGAATTTGGGGGCGTGACAGGATGCTTACCCACTGGAATCCGAATTCGATTTCATAATCATAGCAGATATGTATCATACAAAACATAAAGCATTGATGACAAGACAATACTTGAAATATCAATTTCAATTCAAAAGCTATTTGATAAGAAATAACATAAATGCGGATAAACACGCATATTTTCTTCAAGTATAAGAAAGCCTACCTGGCCTGCTTCCTTTTCCAATATGATCTGAATCATTATCGTCTAGTACTTTCTTCTCGCGTAACCTTAATTGTGATTATGAAGAAGATACTCAACGTGAGTATATAATTTATTTCATTTAATTAAAATGAAATATTATTCT
>JAPKLX010001327.1:7691-22699 GCA_026898415.1 Leonotis leonurus
TTCTGGTCATGGCTATCTGGTAGCCTTCTGGTCATGGCTATCTGGTAACTTTCTGGTAATCTTCATCTAGACTGAGTAGTCCAAGTTTTCCACACAGCATCTTGAATCTTTCTTCTGGTAAAGCTTTAGTTAATATATCAGCACGTTGGATGTCTGTATGAATCTTCTCAATCTTGATATGCTTTCTCTCTACATGATCTCTAATAAAATGATGTCTCACATCGACATGTTTGCATCTTGTGTGGAGTACTGGATTCTGTGTTATAGCTATAGCACTTGAGCTGTCACAGAATATAGGTATCTCCTTTACATCAATCTCATAATCTCTTAGTTGCTGTTTCAACCATAGTATCTGTGCATAACAGCTTCCAGCAGCCATATATTCTGCTTCTGTGGTTGATGTAGCAACAGATGTCTGTTTCTTTGAAAACCAAGATATCAACTTGTTTCCAAGGAATTGACACGTCCCAGAGGTAGACTTTCTGTCCAGTTTGCATCCTGCATAATCTGAATCAGAATAGCCTGTAAGCTCAAAGTTATCATCTTGTGGATACCAGAGACCAATGTTAGCTGTTCCCTTAAGATATCTAAGTATCTTTTTGGCAGCTTCCATGTGTGATTCTTTAGGATTGGCTTGATATCTGGCGCAAACTCCAACTGCATATGTGATATCTGGACGACTTGCAGTAAGATATAACAGAGAGCCAATAATTCCTCTGTATTGTGTGATGTTTGTTGGTTTTCCTTCTGGGTCTGGATCTATCTTTCCATTTGATTGCATTGGAATTTTAACTGTTCTGCTGTCTTTCATTCCAAACTTGACTAGCAGATCATTGATGTACTTTGCTTGATTAACAAAGATACCATCTGGTAGTTGTTTTACCTGCAATCCTAAAAAGAAATTCATCTCACCCATCATGGACATTTGGTATTTGTTCTTCATTAGTTCTGCAAATTTGTCACACAGATAGGGAGATTGTGATCCAAAGATTATGTCATCGACATATATCTGGACCAGCAGAATATGTTCTTTGACTTTGATGACAAACAGTGTCTTGTCAACAGAACCTCTTCTGAAGCCTGATTCCAGTAGGAATGTTGATAATGTTTCATACCACGCTCTGGGTGCCTGTTTCAACCCATAGACAGCTTTGGCTAGTCTATATACTCTCTGGTCAGGATTTTCTTCTTCAAAACCAGGTGGTTGCTCAACATATACTTCTTCTTCAAGTATGCCATTGAGGAATGCACTTTTGACATCCATCTGGTATACTTTGAATCTCTTGTATGCAGCATATGCTAAAAATAGCCTAATTGCTTCCAATCTGGCCACTGGTGCAAAGGTCTCATCAAAGTCGATACCTTCTTGTTGATTGTATCCCTTTGCAACTAGTCTAGCCTTGTTTCTGACGACTTCTCCATTCTCATCTTGTTTGTTTTTGAATACCCATTTTACACCTATCACCCCTTGATGTTTTGGTCTGTCTACCATATACCAGACTTGGTTTCTCTTGAACTCATTGAGTTCTTCTTGCATAGCTATGACCCAGTCTGCATCTCTAAGTGCTTCATAGGTGTCAGAGGGTTCAACACGTGATAGATAACAACTGAGAAGTGCACTTTCTCCATGCATTCTTCTGGTTCTCACTCTATCTGTTGGGTTCCCAACAATCTGTTCAGAAGGATGGTTTTCTTAAATCCATTTCCTTCTGCTAGATATCTCTTCTTCTGATATCTCAGGTTCTGGTTCATTTGCTGGGTCCTCAAATTCTGGATGAGATGTTTGAAAAGGATTTTCAGTTTCTGGTTCCTATGATCATTATTCCAACCATTTGAATCTCTTGATTCTTCGGGTTGATCTGGTTCTGGCTCATTAGTATTGTTTCCTCCTTCTGGCTGATTGTCTTCAGGTGTAGTTAAGGTTGTCTGTTCTGTTCCCCCTTGCTGCAAGCTTACTGCTTCAGCACTGGTTGGAACTTCAACTTCATTCTCTTCTGATGTATTCCAGATTAGAATATCTTCTAACAGAATCCCTTTTGCTTTCTGGTTCTTGTTCTGGATTACTTTCTGGTTTTTGTTCTGGTCTTGTTCTGGTGTTTGATCAGCATCTAGGTCTCTGTCACTAATAACAGATTCATCAACAACAATATGAGGTGTTACTTCCACAATGTGAGTCCTCTGGTTAAAAACCCTGTAAGCTTTGCTAACATCAGAATATCCTAAGAATATTCCTGGATCAGCTTTGCTATCAAAAGTTTTCAACTGAGATTTCCCATTATTGTGAATGTAACACTGACAGCCAAAAGAGCGAAAATAATGAATCCTGGGTTTTCTGTTGTTCCATATCTCGTAGGGTGTCTTCCCATGTCTGATTGTAACAACTGATCTATTCTGTGTGTAGCATGCTGTATAGATGGCTTCTGCCCAAAATTTCTTTGGTAATCTGGTTGCATTTAGCATAGTACGAGCTGCTTCCTTTAACGATCTGTTTCTTCTTTCAACTACCCCATTCTGTTGAGGTGTTCTGGCTGCAGATGTCTGATGTGTAATTCCCATCTGGTTGCAGTAATCCTCAACCTTCTGGTTTAGGAACTCTGTTCCACGATCTGTTCTGATGGTGGTAACAGAAACTTCCTTTTTCTTGGTGATCTTGTTGAGAAAGTTTGGTAGCTTCTCTAGAGTTTCTTTCTTCTTATACAAGAATATTACCCAAGTAAATCTTGAATAATCATCAATGATGACTAGAGCGTATTTCCTACCATTTATACTTAATGGTTTAACGGGACCAAATAAGTCTAAATGTAGTAACTCTAGTATTCTGGTTGAGCTCTGGGCAGACTTGCTTGAAAAAGATGTTCTGGTTTGCTTTCCAGCTTGACATGCTTCACAGATGTGATTCTTGTCATATATTTGATCTGGTAGTCCTTCAACTAGTTTTTCTCGTGCAATCTTATTGATTGTTTTAAAGTTGAGATGGCTTAATCTTTTATGCCATAGCCAGCTAGTTTCTGACACTGTCTTAGTGACCAGACAGGTCTCTATCTGGTTGTTCCATTGCACAATATATAGTCTATCCTGCAATATTCCGGTAAGGAGTACCTCATCTCCTTTCTTGTTCTTCACCAAACAATTGTTAGCATTGAAAACAATCTGATTACCATTGGTGCAGAACTGACTTACAGAAAACAGATTGTGGCTGAGACCTTCAACATATGAAACATTTGAGATGGTGGTCTTGCCAACTTTTATGTTTCCATATCCTCTGGTATATCCTTTTGAATTACATCCAAAAGTGACATGACGTCCTGGTTTCTCTATGTAGTCTGATAGTAGGTTTTTGTCACATGTCATGTGTTTTGAACAGCCACTATCAATTATCCAGATTGATCCTTTTGCAATCTTGCTTCTTCTTGCAGCCTTCTGGTCCTGCAATTAAATAGATTTAGCTACCCTTTATTGTCTGGGTGCTTGGTTATTAGCAAAGATCCCTTTTTGAATCCAGAATAGCTTTAAATTTGGAACAGTAATGTAGCTGGTGATGATATTCCCATTCTCATCAACAATGGACTTTGAGTGAAGAACAGATGGATGGTATCTCTCTGATCCTTTGCTTTCTGCTTTCTTCTGTGATGTCCTGTTGACTTTATTTTTGGGCTGTTGTTTAGATTCAGTGTAGTTAGCAGGATGTCCTTTGGTTTGATGATATTGTCTGTTACCAGCTTGTTTAACCATCATCTTCTGGGGAAGATCTTTCTTATTTTTCAAGTTTATTACTTGATCTGGTATCTGTCTTCTTTCTGGTACGAATTTCATTGGACCTGCTGCTTTTTCTGTGTGACCTGGATATCCTAATCCAGAAGTGCCTTTCTGTTGTATGTTGATGAGCAGTTTGGCACGTTCATCACTTCTGTAGATCATATCTCTGCCTTTCTTTATCTTTTCTTCAGCAATGTTGTTCCTATTTATAAGATCTTTGACTTTTGAGTTCAAGGAATGAATCTCACTGTCTTTGCTCTTGATCTGTTCTTCCAGAACATTGATGTTAGCAACAAATTTAGTGTTTGCTTTACTCAATATCTCTTCAGTTTTCTTCAATCTGTCATTTTCTTCAACAACTTCTTTGAAAAGTCTCTTGATACTTGAGTAGCTCTTGAACATTTCATTAACTTCATTCCATGAATATTCATCTTGGTCTTCTATTTCCTGATCCAGGTCGATATCATTTGATGAATTAGAGTTGCAAGAGTTTACCTCTACATCATCTAGACCGTTGTCTAGTCCTGCATAGCATTCATCCCAGTCTTCTTCTTCTTTAGCAAAGAATGCTTCATCATCTTCTGTTGAACTATCAGATAGATGGCTTGAGCTGGAATTATCTTCTTCTTTTTCTTCTGCTATCATAGCTTTACGTTGAGCTTTTAGCTTTCTGTCCCTTTTAGCTCGTAGTTCTTCTCTCTGGCTTTTGGATAGGTCAGGACAGTCTGTCTTGAAGTGTCCTGTTCTTCCACAACCATAGCAAGTATAGTTAGTAGGATTAGTGATTTTACCATTACCTCTACTTTCTGTTTTGTCATCAGATCGTTCTGCTTCTTTGTTCTTCTGGTATCTACTCTTGTTGTCTTTGTAGAACCTTCGATACTTTCTTGATCTGACTTCCATCTTGTCCATTCTCTTAGCAATCAGTGAGAATTCTTTCAGTAACTTATCATATCCTCCTTCTTCTGATGCAGTAGATGATGTTGATTCATCTGTTTTGCACTTCGCTTTGAAGGCAGTCTCTTTCTCCTTCTTAGTGCTAGTTTCATTCTTCTTGCTGGAGGAGTGATCTGGTCCATGTATCCTTCTGATATCACATTCATGGAAAGCCAGATGATCAAATAGTGCTTCTACAGACAGATCATTGAAATCAGCACGTAGAGGTTGCATAGCTGAATAGATTTCCCAGCTTGGTGGTAAAGCTCTAAAAATCTTGAGATTGTTCTCTCTCTGTGTGTACTTATCCTTTTTGAAGGCAGACACTTCAAGTAATACTTCAGTGAACCTGTTCTTCATTTGTTCAATAGTTTCTCCAGGCTTCATTTTGAATTCATCGAACTTATTACATGCTAGGGATAGCTTGTTCTCGATCATAGCTTCAGATCCTAGGCTGAGATCTCTTAGTGCTTCCCACATTTCTTTGGCTGTATCAAGATCTTGGATCTTGGCCAGATGAACTCCTTTCACAGTACTGGAGATAACTCCTTTAGCAAAATCATCAAGATTTGCTTCTCTTCTTTCTTCAGAAGTATACTTTCTGGGGTCTTTCAGTACAGTTTCCTTGACTGCTCCTGTCTCAGTGATACGAGTGGTTTCTTCTGTAATAGCCAAAGGTCCTTCTTCTATCACCTTCCACATCAGGCAGTGATGAGCTTTGAGACACATCTTGATTCTGAAGCTCCATTCTCTGTAACCTTGGATGGAGAATTCTTCGCATGCCCTGATAACAGATGATTCCATAACAGATAATATGCAGATGATGAAAAGATTTTCTAGATCTATTCAAGTTGACCACGCAGGTATTAACCTTGTGAAACAAAACAATGGTCGTATGAACCACTGCTCTGATACCACTTGTTGGATCAAGCGCTTGCCACTAGACCAAAAGCCCGGACTTGTGGTGAGGTGCTACTTTATTTCCCTTAACCCATATCTAGCTGCAGGCGCACACAGGCGGCACGCAACTATGCTTTTAATCGAGCGAACGGACAGACTTGAGCGCAACTCGCTGAAAGGCAGGAGACTGCTAGGATTTCTCCCAACAGTGGTGTAGTAGGCCTGGGTTGGGTTGGTGCTGGATTTTCTGTTGCTATTTCCACCTCCATCTCTTCTGTCCTCAAGCTCTTGCTGTCTTTGCTCCCTTTGCTGTCTAAAATTTCCGCCTTTTTGACATCATCAAAGAGGGTAGCAAGAAGTGTGCGCAGAGAGGCAAGTTCTTCAGCCATGTGCTCCATCTTTTCTTCAGCTTCTGCTTTGAACCCAAGCAGAAAGTTGATTGTCTGATTGGATGCATCGAGTTTCTGCTCGAGTCTGCTGTTCATCGTGGACAGTGTCTTGTCATAAGTTTCTTGGAGATCTTCGACTTCGACAAGACGAGTTTCCATGTGCTCAAATTGTTCAGGGTTAGGGTACAGAAGGTCATCTAGGAAAGCTCTCTGGTGTGTCTTCATTAAATCCACAAATTTTTCGTTCTCTAATTGTGTGAAGTGAGAATGGATAGATAATGCAGTATCTTCCTTCAATTGAGCTGCAAGTTGAGTGCCTTTCTGTTCTACAGCAGCAGCAACTGTTTCTTCTTGTTTGGCCAAAAGGTCAGCTACCAAGGTGGTGGCCTTGTCTGCTTTTTCTTCTAGTCCAGTTAGGCGAAGATTGATCTTGTTTTGGCCAGCTTCGTTTGCCACTCTATCGTCATCAATCTTTTTGTCCAGTTCCTTCCTGATTGTTCTGAGCTTGCCTCTGATGTCATGATCCATGTCGTTTACATAGTCTTTCTGATGTTGGTTGAAGTCAGAAAGAATCTGGGTTGCTTTTTCTTGAATTGTGTTGCATACATCAGTCATGTGATCTTCAATTCGCAGAGTGATCAGATTGTCCAGTTGAAAATTATTGAAGGTTTTGGGCTCTCGTTCTAAAAGTTCTTCCATGGTGTATAAGTTGACGTGTTTCTTCAGCTTTTGTGCAGCACCATGTGTATAGATTTCATTGCTTGGCTCCCCGCCAATGTGCTGTCCAACCGGTTCATCATCACCTGAGTCAAGGTCGATGATTGGTGTTTGCTTGGTAGACTTCTTGGACTGCTCTGCTTCCTGCTCTGGTTGGGATGGTTGTTCTGTTGGTGCTGTTTCTTCCATCTGGACTTCAGGATGTGTTGGTGGCAGATCAATCTTCAAACTCTCTGCCTCTTGTTTCATAAGGCCAGAGATGAGTTGTTTGTATTCTGTTCTGATTTCTTGGATGGTGGTGACTTGAAGTAGACTCAGCAGCGTTGCCTCTTCCTTTTTGAGTTCATCAATGGTTTTGAGCTGGAGCAGTGCATCAAATACATAGTACTCGCTGTCCTTCACCAGCAAGTAAAATTTGACGCGTCTTGCTGCTCCCAAACTCTCTGGAAGCAGATTGATTCCAGGGAACTCTTGCATGATAGAATGTTCAGCCTCGTTTTCTAGCAGATTGATGACACTCTCTGCTTGTTGTTTCCTCTCTTCTGCTTCATCTGCGGATTCTCCTTCCTCATCATCCTCACTGATTCTCTCCATTCTGTCTGGTGAGGGTGTAGCTGTTCTTGCAGGAGAAAAATCTTTTTCTGGACGTGGAATATGACTTGTTTCTGGTTCCACATCACCTGCTGGGCTTTCTGTTTGTTCTGCTGCAGCCTGCGATGTTTCTTCTTCATGTTCTAGTGGTGTGTGTTGTTCTGCTGTATCTGCTGGTGGAGGAGAGGGCTCTTGTACTTTCTGTAGACGGCGTTTCTTTTGTTTGGGCTGCGATGCCGATGTTTCTGTTTCAACAGAGCTACCACGTTTACGCGTTGTCTTTTCTTTTACCACTTTCTCCTTGGTACCTTTCTCCTTCTTCTTCTCAACACCTTTAGTAGGTGGTATCCATGTAGGGTTAGAACTACCCACTTCCAGTGCTGCAACACGATGCACCTCATCAGGTATTTTGTTGAAAAATTGTGGTGCTAGTCCCAAAGACATCTCCAATTGATGTTGATCTTTGGGTATGGAAAGATTAGTGTTGAATTCCACAGCATCATCCCAGACTTTCTGCTTGAAGAATCTTTCCACCATCAAACTGATCTTGGTGGAGTGTCGTAGATTTCTTCTAACTTCCACCGAAGTTCCTCTGCCTCTGCTGTCCTTGGTATATGTGACCAATTTTGCTTCCTTGGCCATCAGTTCAAACAATATTCTGCTCCAGTTGACTCGAAGATTGAGAAAAACCGCTGTGAGAATGCGGAATTTCTCAGGAGTCACTTGATCATATGACCCACTATGGTTTAGGAATATCCTCTTAATCATCTCGAGTAACAGCTTGAATCCTGGTTGAAGTAGGGATCGTTGAAACATTCTTCCAGTATATTTTATCGGTATCACCATCACTATTTCCACTGCTTCTTGCAGTTGTGCAGGAGTGATCTCTTCCAAGGATAGACCTTCGTCCTTCAACCTATAGGCCTGGTTGATCATCTCAATCACGTTATATGGGGTTTTGCTTGTTCTGTCACCAATCGGCATCAGCACATTGGCCTCAAACCCATGCTTGTCATTCTGCCATGTTAGATAAAATGTGGCGACTTACTTTGCCAAAAACATATTCGGGTGTGAAGTGACAATATTGCAGAAACCTAATTTCATAAGAACATACAGAGCAAGTATATGTATATTCATTAGTTTATATGAACAAATATAAATGTCCACATCGAAGCAGTTAATTTAGAAGAACGGACAAGGTATAGGCAGTTCACAAGAGATCAATAATGAAAGCAAGAAGTAGATATAAGAAATATTAAACAATTTAAAAACCTTTGCAGCGAGTAACAATGGAAAAAATTTCTTCTAATTTACGAAATCCGTGAGTATGGAGCACAGCATATGGTTCAGGCGAGAGAAACCTCTGAACCTCGGACACATGTTGAAGAAATAGAGAGGTTTGGGGTGCCATAATCAAACGCAAGATGTTTTGGGAAGAGTTTTGCAGAGGAAACAAGTTGAGAAAAACTTAAGTGCGTAATGAAAGAAGTGCTCAGTGCAAGGAAAGTGAATGTGAACAGTTTTGAGAAGGATATCGCATATATATAACAAAGAATATGGAAAGATTAAGGCGGTAAATAAGTAAAAGATAGGCTGAATATCTTCCCTTTTTAGATTTTCCCGCTTCTTCCTTTTGTTTTGCCGCTTTTTCTTACGTGCGATATACGTTCTAGATCCTAGGGTTGTAGGAGAGCGCGTGCATATCTTTTCCTCTAATGCAACTTTCCTTATTCCTGTTCTTGCAGGGATTTCCTCGATCACAGTTCCCAAAGGTGGGCTAATCATCATTTAAGATAAAAGATTTTAGTAAATCTAGGTCAAAAAAAGGTAACTTTTTCAGACTGTAATCTTAGATATGGATTGTACGGAGTCACATCATGTCTCTAAACGTTTCAGTTTCATAGGAAATTCCCCCTTGACTTAGTAATTAATAAATAATATCCACGTGTTACTTTCTTCAATCTGGACATCGTTAATTTTCTGGTAACTTTCTGATGTCACCCTTCTGTTGGCTTTCTGTTGTCAGCTATCTGGTAGTCTTCTGTTGTCAACTATCTGGTAGTCTTTTGTTGTCAACTATCTGGTAACATTCTGTTTTCATCCAGACTGAGTAATCCAAGTTTTCCACATAGCATCTTAAACCTTTCTTCTAGTAGAGCTTTAGTCAAGATGTCAGCACGTTGGATATCTGTATGAATCTTCTCGATCTGGATGTGCTTTCTCTCCACATGATCTCTAATAAAATGATGTCTCACATCAACATGTTTGCACCTTGTATGAAGTACTGGATTCTGTGTTATAGCTATTGCACTTGAACTGTCACAGAATATAGGTATCTCCTTTACTTCAATCTCGTAATCTCTTAGTTGCTGTTTCAACCATAGGATTTGTGCACAACAGCTTCCAGCGGCCATATATTCTGCTTCTGTGGTTGATGTGGCAACAGATGTCTGTTTCTTTGAGAACCAAGATATCAACTTGTTTCCTAGAAACTGACATGTGCCTGAGGTAGACTTTCTGTCCAGTTTACATCCTGCATAGTCTGAGTCAGAATAGCCTGTAAGTTCAAAATTATCCTCTTGTGGATACCAGAGACCAATGTGAGCTGTTCCCTTAAGATATCTAAGTATCTTTTTGGCAGCTTCCATATGAGATTCTTTGGGATTTGCTTGGTATCTTGCACATACTCCAACTGCAAAAGTGATATCTGGTCGACTTGCAGTAAGATATAATAGTGATCCAATGATCCCTCTATATTGTGTGATGTTTGCTGGTTTTCCTTCTGGATCTGGATCTATCTTTCCGTTAGACTGCATTGGAATTTTAACTGTTCTGCTGTCTTTCATCCTAAATTTGACTAGAAGATCGTTGATGTATTTTGCTTGATTAATAAAGATACCATCTGGTAACTGTTTTACCGGCAAGCCTAAAAAGAAATTCATCTCGCCCATCATGGACATTTGATATTTATTCTTCATTAGTTCTGTAAATTTGTCACACAAGTAGGGAGATTATGATCCAAAGATTATGTCATCGACATATATCTGAACCAAAAGGATATGTTCTTTGACTTTAATGAAAAACAGAGTTTTGTCAACAGAGCCTCTTCTGAAGCCTGATTCTAGTAGAAATGTTGATAATGTTTCATACCACGCTCTGGGTGTCTGTTTCAGGCCATAGATAGCTTTACCTAGTCTATATACTCTCTAGTCAGGGTTCTCTTCTTCAAAACCAGGTGGTTGCTCAACATACACTTCTTCTTCGAGTATACCATTTAGAAATGCACTTTTAACATCCATCTGGTATACTTTAAATCTTTTGTATGCTGCATATGCTAGAAATAGTCTAATTGCTTCCAGTCTGGCCACAGGTGCAAAGGTCTCATCAAAGTCGATACCTTCCTGTTGATTGTATCCCTTTGCAACAAGTCTAGCCTTGTTTCTGACTATTTCTCCGTTCTCATCTCGTTTGTTTTTGAATACCCATTTGACACCTATTACTCCCTGATGATTTGGTCTGTCTACCATATACCAGACTTGGTTTCTCTTAAACTCATTGAGTTCTTCTTGCATAGCAATGACCCAGTCTGCATCTTTGAGTGCTTCATAAATGTCAGAGGGTTCAACACGTGATAGATAGCAACTGAGAAGAGCACTCTCTCCATGCATTCTTCTGGTTCTTACTCTATCACTTGGGTTCCCAACAATCTGTTCAGGAGGGTGATTGTCCTGTATCCATTTCCTCCTGCTGGTCATTTCTTCTTCTAAAATCTCAGGTTCTGGTTCATTTGTTGGGTCCTCAAATTCTGGATGAGATGTTTGAAAAGGATTGTCCACTTCTGGTTCTTCAATTTCTTGATTATTGTTCCAACCATTTGTATCTCTTGATTCTTCTGATTGATCGTGATTTTGTTCATTGTTATTTCCTTCTTCTGGTTGACTACCTTCTGGTTGAATTCTTGATCTGTCAAGGTTCAGAATGATGTGTTCTGTTCCCCCTTGCTGTGGGCTTATTGCTTCAGCATTAGATGGAACATTAATATCGTTCTCATCTGTTGTACTCCAGATTAGGATATCTTCTAGCAGAATTCCTTCTGTTTTCTTTTCCTTGTTCTGGCCTTGTATATGATCATCACTCAATTCTCTGTCAATGACAAAAGATTCATCAAAGACAATATGAGGTGTTACCTCCACAATATGAGTCTTCTTGTTGTAAACCCTATAAGCTTTACTAACATCAGAATATCCTACGAATATTCCAGGGTCAGCTTTGCTATCAAAGGTTTTCAACTGTGATTTCCCATTATTATGGATGTAACATAAGCAACCAAAAGTACGGAAGTAATGTATCCTGGGCTTTCTGTTGTTCCAAATTTCGTATGGTGTCTTCCCATGTCTGATGGTAACTACAGCTCTATTCTGTGTATAGCAGGCTGTAGAAATCACTTCTGCCCAAAATTTCTTAGGTAATCTGGTTGCATTAAGCATAGTGCGAGCTGCTTCTTTTAATGATCTGTTTCTTCTTTCAACTACACCATTCTGTTGAGGTGTTCTGGCTGCAGATGTCTGATGTGTGATTCCCATCTGATTGCAGTAATCCTCAATTTTCTGGTTTAGGAATTCTGTACCACGATCTGTTCTGATGGTAGTAACAGAGAGTTCCTTTTTCTTGGTGATTTTGTTGAGGAAGTTTGGCAGCTTTTCCAATGTCTCTTTCTTCTTATATAAGAAGATTACCCATGTGAATCTTGAATAATCATCAATGATGACTAGAGTGTATTTTCTACCATTTATACTTAGTGGTTTAACTGGACCAAATAAGTCTAAATGTAGTAACTCTAGGATTCTGGTAGAGGACTGAACAGATTTGCTAGAAAAAGATGATCTGGTTTGTTTTCCAGCTTGACATGCTTCACAGATGTGATTCTTGTCATATATTTGGTCTGGTAGTCCTTCAACTAGTTTCTCTCGTGCAATCCTATTGATTGACTTGAAATTGAGATGACTTAGTCGTTTATGCCATAGCCAACTAGTTTCTGATATTGTCTTAGTGACCAAATATGTCTCAATCTGGTTGTCCCATTGCACAATATATAACCTATCCTGCAGTTTTCCGGTAAGGAGTATCTCATCTCCTTCCTTGCTTTTCACGAAACAATTGTTAGCATCAAAAACAATCTGATTACCATTAGCACAGAACTGACTTACAGAAAACAGATTGTGGTTAAGACCCTCAACATATGATACATTTGTGATGGTGGTCTTGCCAACTCTTATGTTTCCATATCCTCTGGAATATCATTTTGAATTACATCCAAAGGTGACCTGAGGACCTGGTTTCTCTATATAGTCTGACAGTAGATTCTTGTCACATGTCATGTGCTTCGAACAGCCACTATCTATGATCCAGATTGCTCCTTTAGCTATTTTGTACCTTCTTGCAGTCTTCTGGTCCTGCAATTAAGCACACTTAGCTACCCTTTCAATATTTGGGTGCTTGGTTATTAGCAAATGTTCCTTTTTGAATCCAAAACATTTTTAGGTTGGGAACAGCAATATAGCAAGTGATAGTATTTCCATCATTATCAACTTTTGACACAGAATGAAATATAGATGGATGATATCTTTCTGTTCCATCATTCTTTAGTCTTTTATTAGTGGTTACTGTCATGTTGACATTCTTGTTGGGTAATGTCTTGTTGACATTCTTGTTGTGTACCCTTTCTGTTCTTGTGTAATCTGCTGGTTGTTCTCTTGTCTGAAGATACTGTCTGTTGCTAGTCTGTTTTACCATCACCTTCTGTGGTTGTTCTTTCTTGTTTCTGAGGTTTATCACTTGGTCTGGTATTTGTTTCCTTTCTAGTACGAATTTTATGGTGCTAGAGGACTTCTCTGAGTGACCTGGATATCCTACTCCAGATGTGCCTTTTTGCTGCATGTTGATTAGCAGTTTAGCACGTTCATCACTCTTGTAGATCATTTCTTTTCCTTTCTTGATCTTTTCCTCAGCTACATTGTTTCTTGTGATAAGATCTTTCACTTTTGAGTTAAGTGAGTGAATCTCACTGTCCTTTTCTTTGATCTGTTCTTCCAGAACGTTGATGTTAGCAACAAATTTAGTGTTTGCATTACTCAATATTTCTTCAGTTTTCTTCAATCTGTCATTTTCTTCAACAACTTCTCTGAAAAGTCTCTTGATACTCGAGTAGCTCTTAAACATCTCATTAACTTCATCCCATGAATATTCATCTTGATCTTCTATTTCCTGTTCCAGGTTAATATCATTTGAAGAATGAGAATTGCAAGAGTTTACCTCTACATCATTCAGACCGTCGTCTAGTCCTACATAGCATTCATCCCAATCTTCTTCTTCATTGGCAAAGAATGCTTCATCATCTTCTGATGAACTATCTGACAGGTGACTTGAACTAGAGTCTTCTTCTTCTTCTGCTATCATGGCTTTGCGTTGAGCTTTTAGTTTTCTATCCCTCTTAGCTCTTAGTTCTTCTCTTTGACTTTTTGATAAGTCTGGGCAATCTGTTTTGAAATGGCCTGTTCTCCCACAACCATAACAAGTATAGTCAGTAGGATTAGTGATTTTACTATTACCTCTACTTTCTGTTTTATCATCAGATCGTTCTGCTTCTTTGTTCTTCTGGTATCTACTCTTGTTATCTTTATAGAACCTTCTATACTTTCTTGATCTGATTTCCATCTTGTCCATTCTCTTGGCGATCATTGAGAATTCTTTGAGTAACTTATCATAACCTCCTTCTTCTGGAGTGGCAGATGCTGTTGATTCATCTATTTTGCACTTCGCTTTGAAGGCAGTCTCTTTCTCCTTCTTTGAGTTATTTTCATTCTTCTTGCTGGAGGAATAATCTGGTCCGTGAATCCTTCTGATGTCACATTCATGGACAGCTAGGTGATCAAATAGTGCTTCTACAGATAGGTCATTAAAATCAGCACGTAGAGGTTGCATAGCTGAATAAATTTCCCAGCTTGGCGGTAGGGCTCTCAAAATCTTGAGATTCTTCTCTCTCTGTGTGTACTTATTCTTTTTGAAGGGAGAGACTTCAAGCAGTACTTCAATGAACCTGTTCTTCATCTGCTCGATGGTTTCTCCAGGTTTCATTTTGAATTCATCAAACTTGTTACATGCTAGAGATAGCTTGTTCTCAATCATTGCTTCAGAACCTAGACTGAGATCCCTTAGAGCTTCCCACATCTCTTTGGCTGTGTCAAGATCTGGGATCTTAGCCAGATGAACTCCTTTCACAGTGCTGGAAATAACTCCTTTAGCAAAATCATCTAGATTTGCTTCTCTTCTTTCTTTTGAGGTATACTTTCTGGGATCTTTCAGTACAGTTTCCTTAACTGCTCCTGTCTCAGTAATACGAGTAGTTTCTTCAGTAATGGCTAGAGGTCCTTCCTCAATTACTTTCCACATCAAGCAGTGATGAGCTTTGAGACACGTCTTGATTCTGAAACTCCATTCTCTATAACCTTGGATGGAGAATTCTTCGCATGCCCTGATAACAGATGACTCCATAGCAGATAATAGGCTAGTGAATGAAAAGGATTTTCTAAGATCTATTCAAGTTGACCACGCAGGTTTTATCCCTGTGAAACAAAGACAATGGTCGTTTGAACCACTGCTCTGATACCACTTATTGGTCCCGAAAGAGCAAGGTTTGGTGTATGGGGGGGGGGGAATACA
>JAPKLX010002112.1:0-12478 GCA_026898415.1 Leonotis leonurus
GGTGGTGCACGGCTGTTGCACAGCCGTGAACTCCCTCTGAGAACAGGTCCCGAATGACTTCGGACACCTCGGACAGACCTCGAGTAACTTCGAGCCCATCCGGATAACCCCGGACAGCTTCGGTCAAGCCTCGAACGATTCCGGCAGACCCCGAATCACTCCGAATGGCTCCGGGCAGCCTCGAACAGGTCCCAAACCAGCTCGGACAGTACCATACAGCTCCAAACCCAGCCCGAAACACCCCGGATAGCTCCGAACGGCCTTGAATGATCTCGAACAGCCCCGAACTTGTTCCGCATCGCCCCGGACAGCCCCGAACCAATCCAAAATACCTCGAACCACCCGAAACAAATCTGTAAATTTAGAATATTCATAGAACTCAATGCTCTTTAAATGCACTCATCATATCCCCAAGTTTTGCTCATTCAGAAACAAAAGAGAAAGGCTTAGCTCAAGAATGAAACTGAAATTTCAGAATATATAGAAATAGAATTAAAAGGAGAAGTAAAAGATTTGATTTTTCCTTTAAAGTCGACGACAACTTCTCGCCATTTAAGAGAGGGACATCATAGACGATAGAAGGGGGATGAAAGTGTTGTATGAATCTGAAAATAGAGAAAGAGATGAGTTGAGCATTCTGAGAATTTTAGGAGACATTCTCGCGATATAAAAAAAAAGAGATAGATGAAAGGTATGAGTTTTACCTTTGGAGAGGAACTCCGGCGAGCATCTCACCGTTCAACCAAGAGTCGAAATCCGAGAGCAGAGAGACGGTAAGATAGAGAGACAGTCGAGAAACTGAGAGGTGCCGAGAAACCAAGAGATTAGAGAAAAGTGGCGAGAGATGGAAAAGAGAATGGATTAGATTTACATTTTTTTTGAGGGTCGACGCCTTCAGGGAGAGCGTCGGCGAGCTCCACGCCATTCAATCGTCCTGCTGAGAATCGAGAGCAGAGAGCACGACCACTGCAGAGAGCACCGAGAATCAATTGTGAGATAGAGAGAGATTATCGAGAGCAGAGACAGAGTCTCAGGTGAGTGAGAGAGATGGGCGGCCATAGAGCAGCGTCGGCGATGGCAAAAGACAGAGATAGAGAGACGATTGAAAAACAGGAGGATAGAGGCGTGTGTTATATCTCTGTGAGAAGAAACAAAATAGAATAGGGTTAGGTTAAACTAGGGTAGAAGTATCTAGAACCCGGGTTGGGTATGGGCCGGTTAACGGGCCGGATATTGGTTATGTTGGGCTCTAGAAATTGAATGGGTTGGGCCAAAATAATGGGCCCAGAGGCTAATTGAATTAATTAGAATGTTGGGCCTACTTAATTAAGTAAGAGGATGAACTTAATAAATTCTAATGGGCTAAGAAATTATTAATTAATCCTAATTGGGTTAATTATTCTATTAAGGTGCCAAGACTTAATTTAATCGGGCTAAGTCCAATAATAGAACTTTAAAGCTAAATTGGAGGACTTAATTTATTAATTTGAATTTATTTACCAAAATAGAATCTAATAGATTTATTAGAATTTAATCATAAGAAATGATTAAATTATAAATCATACTTATAGTGTGACAATTGAAATTTAATTAGCTTAATTAGAAATTATTTATCTCGATTTAAGGATCGAGATATAAAAATGCCTTTAGTTATGTTACTCAATAAGTATTTATTGGGTATAGTAAATCCCCGAAGCATAAAGTGAGTCGGGAATAATCAAACGACTCCTCTAAAAAAAAATATAACCCCAAGACTCGTATAATAGTCGAGTTTTAAAGACCCGAGAATAAACCCTCAAATTAGCCAAGGATAGTAATTCCTTATACTTGGAATTAATTGATATGCTTGAGTAATATATCTCACTCGAGATTTATATTAAAGGTTGCGACGAAAGGTCGAACCAGCAGCTCGAGAACGAAGCAATCGTCAGTCAAGACTATTCAAGTAGGCTTTTTCTTACCCTATAAAAATATATGTGTGTATGTTTTCAAATGAAATGAGATATTTTCAAAGCACTGTCTTGCCATAAATGTTTTCGATTTATGTATGATGCCTATCTGGGTTCCAGTGGGTTAGCGTCTCCACTCGAACTATGATAATCGAATTCGGGTTCCAGTGGGTTAGCGTCTCCACTCGAACTAGTGTACACCACGGACTGTGAGTCAGTGAAAGGGTTGACCGGTCAAGTGTCTGTGGGGAGTGGCCACTTCCCCGGCACAAATAACGTTCAGATATGGTTGATTACAAAAGAATTAGGACCATGGTCAAACTAGAACTTTCTCAAAGAAATGCTTTTGTGAACATAGGTGCTTTAGAAACAAAATCCCTATGATTCACTTGAAATGGCTTGACAGTTATATATGTAAGTGTGCGATTTTGGCACGTGTCTACTGAGTACAACTTGTACTCAGCCCTGCATGTATTTCTAAACGTGCAGGTTAAGAACGAAGAAGACGTGGGTGCTATGTCAGGCTTTTTGTCGGACTCCTAGTAGCTGACTCTTGGGGGTTCTACGTGTCTTCATACACGTAGGATTTCGTTACGCGATCCTACATTTCCGCTGCTAGACCCTTATGTAATAAGACCGAGTTTTGAACTCTTTAATTTAGTTACGTGATGTAACGAGCTTATGACTCTGACTTCATGAATTTACGGAATGAACCCTTGATTTATGTTATGAGAGAAATATTCATTGTCTTACTCTCATCATTTATTCCTTTCATTAGTCACGTTTCCGGCTTTACTAGACTTAGTAGAAAGCGGGCGTGACAATAAAATTTATCAATCCCAGTTTTCCACAAAGCATTTTGAATCTGTCTTCGGGTAATGCTTTTGTGAGAATATTAGCTCGCTGCACATCCGTATGAATTTTCTCGATCTTGATGTTCTTCTTTTCAACATGATCACGAATAAAGTGATGACGAACATCCACATGTTTGCAGCGTGTGTGAAGGACATGATTTTGTGTGATGGCAATCGCGCTGGAGCTATCAAAAAATATGGGCACAACATCTATGTAGACTTCATAAGCTTTTAGCTGTTGTTTGAGCCACAAAATTTGTGCTGTACAACTTCCTGCTGCCATGTACTGTGCTTCTGTTGTTGAGGTTGCAACCAAAGTTTTCTTTTTAGAAAACCATGAAATGAGCTTGCTTCCAAGAAATTGACAAGTTCCAAATGTGGATTTTCTATCAAGCTTGCAACCTGCATAGTCAGAATCAGAGTAACCTGTTAATTCAAAATTATCATCACATGGATACCATAAACCTATCTCCATATTTCCTTTGAGATAACGCAAAATTCTTTTGGCTGCTTCCAAGTGAGATTCTCTTGGGCTAGCTTGATACCTAGCACAAAACCAACAACAAATGTAATATCAGGTCGACTTGCAGTTAGATATAAAAGTGATCCTATAATACCACGATACTGTTTTATATCAACTGCCTTCCCAAGTATATCAGGACCAATTTGTCCATTTGTTTGCATATGAATTTTTATTGGTTTGCAGTCTTTAACTCCAAATTTTGTGATGAGATCGTTGATGTATTTAGATTGATTGATTAGGATCCCATTAGCAGATTGTTTGACTTGTAAGCCTAGGAAGAAATTCATTTCTCTCATCATTGACATCTTGTATTTGTCCTGCATCAGCTTGCTAAATTTGTTACAAAGGAATTCAGATTTGGATCCAAAAATAATGTCATCAACATAGATTTGAACTAAAATGATATAGTCTTGGATTTTGATAGTGAAAAGCGTCTTATCTACTAATCCTCGTTTGAATCTCGATTGAAGTAAGAAAGTGGACTGTTGGGAACCTTTTTGATGATTGTGGAAATCATTATTTATATGTTTTGATGATGCGAAACCATATTATATATATGCATAATATTATATATGCAAGCATTCTTAACGAGGACAGATCGATAGAAGATCAATAGCAGATCGATGGACAACTAGCTGTTTATAAACTCCAGCAGCTAGACATCAACAGAAAAGCACTTCAACCAGAAAGTGTCCAGCAAATGTTCAACCAGATAGTCGAAACCAATTCAACCAGAAAGAAGGAAGATGTCTTGTACAGAAAGTTAAACCAGCAAGTCTCAAAGCAGAAGGCTAAACCAGAGAATCTCAAGCCAGCAAGACACAGACAGAACGCTAAACCAGAAAGCTGAAACCAGCAAGTTAACTTCAACAGAAAGTTAAACCAGAGAGTCTCAAACAGCAAGTTAACTTCAACAGAAAGTTAAACCAGAGAGTCTCAAACAGAAAGTTGAAGTATATCAATTTTCACAGAAAGTTGAACCAGAAAGCTGTTCAAACCAGAAAGGTGTTCAACCAGAAAGGTGTTCAACCAGAAAGGTGTTCAACCAGAATGGTGTTCAACCAGAATGGTGTTAAAACAGAAAGGGTCAACCAGAAAGTTAACTTTGACAGAGAGTTGAAGCAGAAAGTCTCAACCAGCAAGTTAACTTTAACAGAAAGTTGAAACAGAAAGTTGTTCAAACCAGAAAGAGTTGAACCAACCAGACAGAAGTGGCAACAGATCGATAGAGCTATCTAAACCAGCAGATGACATTTGCCACGTCAGTATTAAAGCCCATCCATTGAGAATTGGAAGGAGAATCACTGATTGACATGAAGAAGGAAAGAAATCACTATCGATCTGCTTTCCATACGTAGAAGATTCAGTCAACAACTCTACAAGGAAAGAAGAGATATGGTGAATATCATTGATTGGCAATCAAGCATCAATCTCACGCCAATCAACAACGGCTAGAATTCTAAATTCAAAGCCTATATAGTTGAAGATAAAATCTGGAAAAGTGGACACAACACCCGTGAGCTATACTGCTATTATCCTTCAAGTTTTCTGCATTCCAGACTTAGAGCTTCAACATCTTGTGATTCTACATCACACCAACCACCTCGATTCAAGTCTGTCTTGTTGAGAGAAAGAAGATCACCCTGCTAGCTAGTAGTTTTCTAGTGGTAACGTAGAGGTAATCTGTTGTAAAGGGACACGACCCTTATTTCGTGCATAAGTATCACTCTAGTTGTGATTGGTACTTGTGACTCGTTCTCCACGAGTATAAAGAAGCAGAGTATCCTAGTAGTGGATATCTAATCTGGTTTGGATTAGACCGTGGACGTAGGGGGTTTCCCGAACCACGTTAAAACAACTGTGTTCTTTACATTCTGCATCTTTATATTTCAGTTGTTTATTATTCTAACCAGCACAATCATACAATCTGCATTTGATTTAATCAATCTATTAAATACCTGATTAAGTCTTTAAAGGTTTTCATTAAAAGAGCAACCAACTCAACCCACCATATTCCGCACACGCAACACTTACTGAACTTCAAGATCACTCTTGATCTGCTTTTAAGTGTTATTCACGAGAGTATTATCTGGACAGATTGATATCGATCTGGTGATCGATCTGGTCTGTCACCTCTGGCAATCTCACAGCGAGAAAGCTTAAGCTCTCTATCTAAACTGTCAAGTAAAACTGAAAAGTTAGTATTTGGTGTATTCCCCCCCCCATACACCAAACCTTGCTCTTTCGGGACCAACATGGACAATGTCTCACACCAAGCTCGATGAGCTTGTTTTAGTCCATACACTGCTTTAGCTAATCTATACACCTTGTTTTCATCTTCAACTTCAAACCCAGGTGGTTGTTCTAAGTAGACTTCTTCTTCTAGAATTCCATTTAGAAATGTGTTGGTCCCGAAAGAGCAAGGTTTGGTGTATGGGGGGGGGGGAATACACCAAATACTAACTTTTCAGTTTTACTTGACAATTTATAAGAGAGATCAAGCTATTCTATACGAGAAATTGCTTGGCAGTGACTTAACAGATTGATAAGCAGATCAATGTCTGATTTAGTCCAAACAGATTACTCTCTTAGTGAAAACACTTAGTTAATAATAAGAGTGATCTTATTATCTTCTGAGTGTAGAGTGAGTGCGGAATAATGGTGGATTAATGATTGCTCTTGTTTAGAAAACCTTAGAATATTAACCAGATTGTTTAGGAGATTGATTTAGATGCAGATGGATGAGAGTGCAGAGAGTTAGAATAATAAACAACAGAAGATATAAAGAGTGCAGGAATGTAAAGCACACAGTTGTTTAACGTGGTTCGGGAAATCCCTACGTCCACGATCTGGTCAAAACTAGACCAGATTATCCACTACTAGGATACTCTGCTTCTTTATACTCGTGGAGAACGAGTCACAAGTACCAATCACAACTAGAGTGATACTTATGCACGAATGAAGGGTCGTGTCCCTTTACAACAGATTACCTCTACGTTACCACTAGAAAACTACTAGCTAGCAGGGTTATCTCCTTTCTCTCGACAAGACAGACTTGAATCGAGGTGGTTGGTGTGATGTAGAATCACAGAATGTTGAAGCTCTAAGTCTGGAATGCAGAAAACTTGAAGGATAATTGCAGTATAGCTCGCGTGTGTTCTCTGTTTTTCCAGATTGTTGTCTTCAACTATATAGGCTTTGAATTTTTAAATTCTATCCGTTGTTGATTGGCGTGGGATAGATGGTATATTGCCAATTAATGGTTTCCATCATATCTGTTCTTGCCATATAGGAAAGGTTGACTCAATCTTTGATTTATGGAAATCAGATTGTTAACGGTCTCTTTCCTTATATGTTTAACTCGTAGATCATCTTTCCAAACCCTGTTGGATGGACTTTGATCTTGTCGTGGCAAGTGTATATGATGTGTAGGATGATGTCAGCTAATGGCTTGATGACTCAATCGCTCTGGTTCATCGCTGTAGGCATCGATCTGGTCATCGATCTGGTCGCTGTCTGTTACAGCAGATCGATTCCTTTGGGCGTGAAATCTTGACCTTCATCCTATTCTAAGTTGAGAATGACTTCTATAGGAACATCTCCTTTACATTTTAAGTCATCTCCTAATCTGTTCCATAACAGAAATCATCTTATCCATAGTGATCTGGTTTTACATGAGGAACAGATTAGTGCTAAGCTAAGTGTGTTTCGAGATACCATCATCAACACTAAAATCTTTAGGGTTCCCAACAATTTCCCCCTTGTTGATGATGTCGAAACCACACTTTACAAAAAGTATCCTATCAGCTTATACAGATCGATCTGGTCTGGTTTTCCAGATTGATCAAATTACGTTATTAAGTTTATAACGTTTTAGGATATTTTAAATGTGTTCTGGACAATGAATTGTTGTCATCAGAAACTCAAAATGGATTTCATATATTGATAAGAAGACAAGAGAGGTTACAGATAGACAGAACAAATCATAAGAAAAGGCAGATCACAAAGATATAAGAATTAAGAATACTATCTGCTTTTTCTTCTCTCCTCTTGTTGCTTCTTCATTCTTGCTCTGGTCTCATCAGATACAAGCTGCACGCTTTCGTATACCCCTTCTCTTACCCTTATGTAGTCAGGGTCTTCAGCATCCACCTTATACCCTCTGTTTTCTGCTAGTTGATTTATGAAGTTCAGCAGAAAGGTCTTGTCCGGAAGGTCTGTCCCAGGGATGGTAGGACAGGTTCTGAATTCCTTCTCAGGAGCAGATATTGTGATCTGGGCTTTGGCAGCTGCTGTTCTGATCTCCTCCACCAGATCCCTAGCGTCATTTCGATCCATATACAGGTCGAAGGCTTCATTAGGTGTCCCCTCACAGTAGAGTGGTTCCTTGAGGAAATAACGACACATAATGAACCCATATTTTAGGCCTTCAAATCCCTCCTTCAGATGATCTGGGACCCAGTTGGTCTCTCCCTGTTTTGTCAAAGATTTGCGTATAGGAGCAGAAGAGAACCAACTTGATCCAGCTCTTTTCTTTTTCTTGGGTGGTTGGGATGATCTGCTTGGAGTGAAGGTTTTCTGCGCTTGGAATGAAGGTGGACTGGCAGTGCTTGGTCGATCTGTTGTGATAGCTGGTTTCTTTGCAGTTGATGCACCAGATCCAGTCAAGCTCTTCTGTTTCTCTTCTGCTGCTTTCTCTTTCTTCTTCTCTTGCGCAGCAGATGGCAGCTTTTTCTTCCCAATCCCTTCCCCCTTTTCGACATCATCAATAAATGATTGAATAAATGTCTTGAGGGAGGTGACCTCGGCCTTCAACTCTGTGAACTCTTTGGCAGATTCAAATTTTTCTGACAATAGAGAGGTGATGTTGAGGTTGGAATCATTGATCTGTTTCTGAAGAGAAGCCTGTGTGTTGGCCAGATCAGATTTGATTTCTTCTTGAGCTGCCTTGATGTCCGCAGTTTCATCAAAATAAGACTTGATCAGAGCTGATGTGGGGTAGTGCAGGTCACGGAGTTTCCTTTCAACAAAATTTCTCCCATCAACCTCAAACTGCCTGAGCATAGCTTTGGTATGGGAGATTGTTTCCTTGACAACATCAGCTGCTATCCCATCAGTCTGGGCCTTCACTATGTCGTGCACCATATCTTTCTCTTTTTCGGCAAAGGCACTGATGATTTTGTACATCTCCTTCACTTTGAATTCAGTTGAAAACAGATTTTGATCAATCTGTGCTTTCCTCTCATCAGCAGCAGCCCGATCATCATCTAGTTTCTTGTTGATCTCTTCAATCTTCAGTCTACAGATTCGCCTTAGATCAGAGTCGACCTGATTGACATGAGTTTGCAGGTGGTCGTTGAACTCTGTGAGTATGCGTGTGGCTTCATCTTGAACTGTGGTCAATGTTCCATACATGTACTGATCCACCTTCTTGGAGATGAGATCTCTGATTTGTGTATGAGACAGTGATTGATGTTGGTCCATCAATATGTCTTCCAAGGTGTATGTCTGCACATGTATGTTCTGTGCAGCTGCAACAGCAGGAGTGATGATATCATTTGTGAGCTCGCCTCCTATATTCTGTCCAACTAGTTCTTCCTCTTCTGGTGCTTCCTCAGTTGGTGCAGGTGGGGCAGTGATCTGCTCACCAGTGTCAGGTATGACCTGGTCTGTTGCTGGTTCTGCTATTTCTGCACCCTGTTGGTGATCAACAGATGGGGCAGTCTTAACATCATCTTCATCCACAACAGTGTCATAAAATTGTAGCTTGCCAGCCTTCTCATATATTTCTCTCAAATTTATCTGTAGCTTCTGAGCTTCTAGCTGAGCTATTGCAAGAATAGACTGTGAGTAGCTTTCTCTTAGTTCAGCCACAGATGAAACTTCAAAAATATTCAGCAGTGTGGCTTCCTCTGCCTTGAGCTGGTCAATTGGTCTGATTTTAAGCAGTGCATCTAAGACATAGAACTCCTTGTCTTTGATCAGTAGCAGCAATTTGACCCTTTTTGCGGCATCATAGCTCTCTGGAGTTAGCTGAATGCCTGGAAACGTGTTAAGCACAGCTCTGTCTGCTTCAGCTTCAATCATTTTCACTACGGACTGAGCTGTGTTCTTCTCCACATCTTCATCTGAAGATTCAATTTCTTCTTCATCCTCCTCATTGATCTGTTCTAAAGGCTCAGCAGAGGATGAGCTTATTGTGTGAGCTGGGGAGAAGTCCCTGGACTGGTCTGGTTGAACTGATGACAGAGGTTCAACATCTTCTGGTTCACCAACCAGTACAATATCTTCTTCCTCAACCTCCGGTTGAGGGATGATAACTTCTGCAGCAGTTGGGGCTTCGGTCTGTATCTCAGCAGACAGTTTGTGAAGCCTTCTGCGTTTGAGTTTGGGCTGCTGTGCTGCGGTAGAAGTGTCTGTTTCAACAGAGCTGGCCCTCCTGGTCACTCTTTTGGAGGGGGTTCTCTCTGTTGGCTTCTCCTTGGTGATTTTAGATTTTGTGGAGTGATCTGCTGGACCAGATGGAGGAAGCCAGATTGGATTCGAGTTCCCCATCTCCATCAGAGCATTAAAGACTACAGGGTCCTTTGCTCTGGTGATCAGATTTGCTGAAATGCCCATCGACATTTCAATCTGATGTTGGTCCTTTGGAAAGTGTTGTTTCGCATTGAACTCAATTGCTGAATCCCATTGGTGATGAGGGAAGAATGATTCCAGCATAAAGCTGATCTTTGTGGAATGTCGAAGTGTGCTCCTTTTAACTTCAATGCCAGGGGAGCTGCCTTTTATGAATAGGATCATCTTGGCCTCCTTTGCCAAGAGATCGTATAAGATCCTACTCCAGTTGACAGGCAGATCAAGAACCACTGCAGCTAATATCCTGAACTTTTCAGGAGTGACTTGGTCGTAGGATCCATTGTGATTTAAGAAAATCCGCTGAACGAATTCAAACAGGATCCTGAACTCTGGTGCGAGAAGTGAGCGAACAAACATCCTGTTTGTGTAATGGATAGGCACGATCATGACCATTTCCACAGCTTCTTGCAGCTGTTCTGCAGTAATTTCACCGAGTTCTAATCCCTCATCTTTTACTTTATAAGCAGTGTTGATGAGATTGATAACATTGTAGGGAGTGTTGCTGACTGTATTCCCTTTGCTCACCCTGATGGTGGCCTCATCTCCACCTCTCTCTCCCTGCCATGAGAGATAAAAGGCAGCAACATCCTTGGGTAGGACGTGCACCGGGTGTGAAGTAATTATATTGTAGAAACCTACATAGAATCACAGTAGTACAGATGTGAGCACTATCCTTCCATCAGTGAAGTATAAGTGCCACAGAAACAGTTTATGCAATTCTATGTAATTGACAGAGATCACAGACAAGAGACTAGATACAGAGTAAAGCATTTTGACATAAGAATAAGTTTTAAAAACGAAATATGAAACCTTTGCACTGGCGAACGAGATCGAATGCCTCTTCCAGTTTATGAAACCCGAAGGTGTCAAGAACCGCAAAAAGGTCTTGGTGAATATAAGGTTTCAGAAAGTTTGCTTGTTCCAGAAAAACAGATGATTTGGGAGCCATTTTTGCTAGAAAGTGAGAGTTTTGCGAAGGAAGAGAGAATTTTTGGGAAGCAGAAAATTTTCTAAGTGTTTCGAAAAAAATGTAAGTATAAGTGATACATGAAACGCCTTATCAGTCTATATACGCAAAAGAGAAGATAAGTAAGGTAATAAAATATTCAGAAACCCTTCCCTTTTTCAACTTTCCCGCCTTTCCATGTACTAGGTTTTCAACCCATAGTCGCCTCTCTTTATCGTATGATGCACGCGCTATGATCAAACGGTTATGTGATGGCGCGTTATTTTTGATGCAATCTTTTATCTCTCTTTTTCTTGATTTGGTAGATATTTTTATCGATCACGTCTCCCAATTACTGCATGTAATCATCAAAAATAGAAGATTTTGAAATCTAATGTCAGAATATAGATATTTAGTCACCGTATATAGTTGACCTTTCCCCCTTAACCAAGTAATGGAATAATTAATAGTAAATATTAATTTAAAATCCACGTGGTATTAGGTAATCTGGTTGAGGTCAATCTGGGTTCTTTCCCTTTAATAATTCCCGGTTGGAATTCGCTCAATCTGTATTGATATATCTTCGTGATCTGGTTTCAATCCCTGTAGGATTTTATCAATCTGGATCATGATGATCTTGTATCAAGTCCCTGTAGGGTTTTATCAATCTGGATCATGATGATCTGGTTTTGATTCCATGCTGGGATGTAGAGATTTATCTGGTTTAGATCAATCTGTTCCTATCTTCAAGATTTAAGAGTCCTAGTTTTCCACAAAGCATCTTAAATCTTTCTTCTGGTAAAGCCTTAGTGAGAATATCTGCTCTCTGAACTTCAGTGTGTATCTTCTCAATCTGTACATGTTTTCTTTCAACATGGTCTCTTATGAAGTGATGTCTCACATCAACATGTTTGCATCTGGTGTGCAGCACTGGGTTCTGTGTAATTGCTATAACACTTGAGCTGTCACAGAAAATTGGTATTTCCTTGACATCAATCTCATAGTCTTTAAGCTGTTGTCTTAACCACAGTATTTGTGCACAACAACTTCCAGCTGCCATATATTCTGCTTCTGTAGTTGAAGTGGCAACTGATGTCTGTTTCTTTGAGAACCAAGAAATCAGTTTATTCCCTAAAAATTGACATGTACCAGATGTTGACTTTCTGTCTAGTTTACATCCAGCATAATCTGAGTCAGTATATCCAGATAGCTCAAAATTGTCTTCACACGGATACCATAATCCTATATGGGCTGTTCCCTTAAGATATCTTAGTATCTTCTTAGCTGCTTCCATGTGAGACTCTTTGGGATTTGCTTGATATCTAGCACATACTCCTACTGCAAAGGTGATGTCAGGTCGACTGGCAGTAAGATAGAGTAATGATCCTATGATCCCTCTGTATTGTGTTATGTTAGCTGGTTTTCCCTCGGGGTCTGGACCAATTTTCCCATTGGTCTGCATTGGAATTTTTACTGAATTACTGTCTTTTAATCCAAACTTGGCTAGCAGATCGTTGATGTATTTTGTCTGATTGATAAAGATACCATCTGGTAGCTGCTTGACCTGCAA
>JAPKLX010000763.1:0-14496 GCA_026898415.1 Leonotis leonurus
TAGTCTTTTCCCAAAAAAACGCACATACACTACGGTTTTTATATCAACCGTAGTGTATGGAGTGTAGTGTATGTTTAAATTTGTAGTAGTGTGACATGTGCCTGAGGTAGACTTTCTGTCCAGTTTACATCCTGCATAGTCTGAGTCAGAATAGCCTGTAAGTTCAAAATTATCATCTTGTGGATACCAGAGACCAATGTGAGTTGTTCCCTTAAGATATCTAAGTATCTTTTTGGCAGCTTCCATATGAGATTCTTTGGGATTTGCTTGGTATCTTGCACATACTCCAACTGCAAAAGTGATATGTGGTCGACTTGCAGTAAGATATAATAGTGATCCAATGATCCCTCTATATTGTGTGATGTTTGCTGGTTTTCCTTCTGGATCTGGATCTATCTTTCCGTTAGACTGCATTGGGATTTTAACTGTTCTGCTGTCTTTCATCCCAAATTTGACTAGCAGATCGTTGATGTATTTTGCTTGATTAACAAAGATACCATCTGGTAACTATTTTACCTGCAAGCCTAAAAAGAAATTCATTTCGCCCATCATGGACATTTGATATTTATTCTTCATTAGTTCTGCAAATTTGTCACACAGGTAGGGAGATTGTGATCCAAAGATTATGTCATCGACATATATCTGAACCAAAAGGATATGTTCTTTGACTTTAATGACAAACAGAGTTTTGTCAACAGAGCCTCTTCTGAAGCCTGATTCTAGTAGAAATGTTGATAATGTTTCATACCACGCTCTGGGTGCCTGTTTCAGGCCATAGACAGCTTTAGCTAGTCTATATACTCTCTGGTCAGGGTTCTCTTTTTCAAAACCAGGTGGTTGCTCAACATATACTTCTTCTTCGAGTATACCATTTAGAAATGCACTTTTAACATCCATCTGGTATACTTTAAATCTTTTGTATGCTGCATATGCTAGAAATAGTCTAATTGCTTCCAGTCTGGCCACAGGTGCAAAGGTCTCATCAAAGTCGATACCTTCCTGTTGATTGTATCCCTTTGCAACAAGTCTAGCCTTGTTTCTGACTACTTCTCCGTTCTCATCTCGTTTGTTTTTGAATACCCATTTGACACCTATTACTCCCTGATGATTTGGTCTGTCTACCATATACCAGACTTGGTTTCTTTTAAACTCATTGAGTTCTTCTTGCATAGCAATGACCCAGTCTGCATCTTTGAGTGCTTCATAAATGTCAGAGGGTTCAACACGTGATAGATAGCAACTGAGAAGAGCACTCTCTCCATGCATTCTTCTGGTTCTTACTCTATCACTTGGGTTCCCAACAATCTGTTCAGGAGGGTGATTGTCCTGTATCCATTTCCTCCTGCTGGTCATTTCTTCTTCTGAAATCTCAGGTTCTGGTTCATTTGTTGGGTCCTCAAATTCTGGATGTGATGTTTGAAAAGGATTGTCCACTTCTGGTTCTTCAACTTCTTGATTATTGTTCCAACCATTTGTATCTCTTGATTCTTCTGATTGGTCGTGATTTTGTTCATTGTTATTTCCTTCTTCTGGTTGACTACCTTCTGGTTGAATTCTTGATCTGTCAAGGTTCAGAATGATGTGTTCTGTTCCCCCTTGCTGTGGGCTTATTGCTTCAGCATTAGATGGAACATTAATATCGTTCTCATCTGTTGTACTCCAGATTAGGATATCTTCTAGCAGAATTCCTTCTGTTTTCTTTTCCTTGTTCTGGCCTTGTATATGATCATCACTCAATTCTCTGTCAATGACAAAAGATTCATCAAAGACAATATGAGGTGTTACCTCCACAATATGAGTCTTCTTGTTGTAAACCCTATAAGCTTTACTAACATCAGAATATCCTACGAATATTCCAGGGTCAGCTTTGCTATCAAAGGTTTTCAACTGTGATTTCCCATTATTATGGATGTAACATAAGCAACCAAAAGTACGGAAGTAATGTATCCTGGGCTTTCTGTTGTTCCAGACTTCGTATGGTGTCTTCCCATGTCTGATGGTAACTACAGCTCTATTCTGTGTATAGCAGGCTGTAGAAATCGCTTCTGCCCAAAATTTCTTAGGTAATCTGGTTGCATTAAGAATAGTGCGAGCTGCTTCTTTTAATAATCTGTTTCTTCTTTCAACTACACCATTCTGTTGAGGTGTTCTGGCTGCAGATGTCTGATGTGTGATTCCCATCTGATTGCAGTAATCCTCAATTTTCTGGTTTAGGAATTCTGTACCACGATCTGTTCTGATGGTAGTAACAGAGAGTTTCTTTTTCTTGGTGATTTTGTTGAGGAAGTTTGGCAGCTTTTGCAATGTCTCTTTCTTCTTATATAAGAAGATTACCCATGTGAATCTTGAATAATCATCAATGATGACTAGAGTGTATTTTCTACCATTTATACTTAGTGGTTTGACTGGACCAAATAAGTCTAAATGTAGCCTGTCCGGGACCCTTGTCGAAAGTGGTGTTGTCGTATGTTCTCGCTCATAGACAACGGTAATATAACCGTTGTCGTAAATATTTACAACAACGGCTGAGACAAGGGTTTCTGGAACCGTTGTTGTATTTAAAAAAACTTCGCTCATAGACAACGGTTCTTAAAACCGTTGTCGTAGGTCTTGTAAAAAATTCCCAAGAAAAATCCCATATAACAATATTTGTAACATTCCTAAGAAAAATCCCAACACATTAGGAAGCTGCACGCATGCACAATTAATTCACAACCCATTAAAAGAATGAATCATAGAAATGTCTATGGAGAAGATTGATTATGGGACCCTGAGACATAACCTTCCGTTTTTCCTTATATATAATTTATATTCTTAGAGAATTTTCAAGTTTATTCATACTTACAAAGCTGAAGAAAATTATGAAAGCAGAAAGCCATATATCTCACCAACTGCGGCTTTTCCTTTCCGGTCTTCTTCTGAAAGCGATAATGCAATAGCACGGTCTATATCTTCAGTCTCTTTTGATGAATTCTAAATCAATGTACAGACAGATATAAGCTTTGGCAGGAAGATTCATAAGTAAAGAGCAGAATGAATTCATCACATGCTAGTATGCTACCAAGGAAATATTTTATACTTCAAAACAGAACTAAAAAGTTGAGAAAATGAACTTATTCCCTCAATATACGATCAATATTGGACTCTAATAAGAGATGACGTAATCATGCAGAGCAAGAAGTCCAAACATAGCAAAGCTAGTCTTGAACTTGAAGTGAACAAGAAGATCAAACATTTTAGAGGTTGTTCTTTCAGATGCGAGATTTCAAGATCCAACATTCTTGCTTGTCCTTCTTTATGGGCATTACTCAACATCAATTCAAATAAGGACAACTAAATCATGAGAATGGATAATTTTAGAAGAATTATATGATTACAAGTTCAATATTGACACAATAACTGTAGTAACTGGATGTGAAAAGGCCAAAAATTAAAATTAAACAAAATGTACTTACCAATGATGCAGATTGATGAGTCTCTGCAATATCCGCTTCATATCTCCAATCAGAATGCCCGTCCAAAACCTTATGGTCGGAGCACTTGAAGATTTTGCTAAGCCAGCCCCTTGGGTGAATTAATCAGTGCAGCACACTATTTAATGAAGGAGCATAAGGATAAGTTTACAAGATCCTAAGGTAAAAGCAGAGGAAGAAAGATATACACCACAGAGAGAGAGAGAAGAAAGAGAGCAACTTTCGGTATAGTGCATTTATATCTATTCTTGCAAGTACAAACCTCCTGCCTCCTTTTATTGGACTTCAACCGCGGATAAATGTGGTCATAGTATACCGCTTGCAATGAAAGCAAAACTGTAGTTACGGCATATAACTGCACAACAATATAGTGTTTAACCAATCTGAAAACTTATGAATATATGGCAGAATTGAATGATGACTGATGGAAGAATCTTACCACTGCTGTATAATATTGTGTGGGAAGCTGCAAAATAAAAGCATGAGTGATTTAAACAGTCTACTTTTAGATTATGTAATTTATAGTTTGAACAAAACTAAAATTAGTATACAACAAACAAGCCTTATCATTTGATATAGCTAAAGTAAAAGCAAACAACGTACAGTCTCTGGTTCAAGCATGCAGCCAAAAAGGTTGAAAGAATCTCTGTCAAGTAATTATAAAGTAACTGTTAGTAAAAATATTAATATTCAGTACTAATGAAGAATGTTTTTACAGAAAGACCTCTTGTATGAAAGTGAAACTAAACAAAGGAATCAACAAATCTTGTTTTTCTCCACTATAAGAAGAGGAATTCAACTTTATGATACCAATCCAAGAAAACCAGAAACAATGACGGGGAAAACGTTAAACACAGAAAATAATCAGAAAACGTTAAGCATCCTGGTAAACAGCTTAAGCGAATAATCAATCATTATAGAGCTCTGTCTGACGCCTTTGGTGCCTACAAATTGAGGAGGCGGCAAAATAATCAATCATTATAGAAAATACATACGAATGTTAATTTATTTCTCCTAAAACAACTTTTAACGTCCGACAATTAATTAAGAAAACACACATGAATGTTTCGAGGTATAACATACAAACACACCAAGTACCATAAGTGGAAATCAGATTGAGAAAGTGATAGAAAGTAAAATGAAGCAGTTCTGAATCTCAAATTCCTGAAACGAACCGGGTAGGAGAGTAGTGCTTTGAGGGAGGGGAGAGATAGCCGGATGGCGTGCATCAGTTCGACCCTCTGGGCGGCAGTGGGCGGGGTCTGCGCCAAGAGTGCCGCCTCGATAGCCGACAACAGCTGCTTGGCGGAGACCATTGCGGAAAGGTGGAACTGGAGAGTTCTGCTATCCAGACAAGGGCCAAGGAGAGGGTAAATGGAAGGCGGTAAAAGCCCTAATTCAGAATTGTTGCCGGATAAGGAGAGAGGAAGGCCGCAGCTTGCTCGACGCTTGTGGATCAGTGAGGGGTTTAGAATTGGCGATCTACTTTTAGAATTCTGCACTAGAACTGAAGGCGAGGACGGCGAAATCTGCGGGAGAAGAGAGAGTGTGCTATACAAGCAAGCAAGGGCGAAGAAGGAGGAGGAGAAAATGGAAGGCGGGAAAAGCCCTAATTCAGGGTTTTAGTGGAGAAATGAGTTTTAGGTTATGAATAAATTGAAATTTTAATTTAATTGCTCAAAACCATTGTCGTATGTGCCTACAACAACACGTTAACAACAACGACAAAGACTAATGTTGTCTTATCTCAACTACGACAACAGATAAAGACAACGGTTTGTAGAACCATTTTCTATGAGCGTGCATTTTGTCTATGACAACGGAGCTACGACAACATCAATGTAAAACCGTTGTCTATTAGCGCATTTTTTTGCTCAAAGACAACAGTTTTAGCTACCACAACGGTTTTTTCCCCTACAACAACGGTTTTATTTAAAAACCGTTGTCTTTTTGGTGTTGTTGTTGGCCTTTTTTCTTGTAGTGTAGTAACTCTAGGATTCTGGTAGAGGACTGAACAGATTTGCTAGAAAAAGATGATCTGGTTTGTTTTCCAGCTTGACATGCTTCACAGATATGATTCTTGTCATATATTTGGTCTGGTAGTTCTTCAACTAGTTTCTCTCGTGCAATCCTATTGATTGACTTGAAATTGAGATGACTTAGTCGTTTATGCCATAGCCAACTAGTTTCTGATACTGTCTTAGTGACCAAACATGTCTCAATCTGGTTGTCCCATTTCACAATATATAACATATCCTGCAGTTTTCCGGTAAGGAGTATCTCATCTCCTTCCTTGCTTTTCACGAAACAATTGTTAGCATCAAAAACAATCTGATTACCATTAGCACAGAACTGACTTACAGAAAACAGATTGTGGCTAAGACCCTCAACATATGATACATTTGTGATGGTGGTCTTGCCAACTCTTATGTTTCCATATCCTCTGGTATATCCTTTTGAATTACATCCAAAGGTGACCTGAGGACCTGGTTTCTCTATATAGTCTGACAGTAGATTCTTGTCACATGTCATGTGCTTCGAACAGCCACTATATATGATCCAGATTGCTCCTTTAGCTATTTTGTATCTTCTTGCAGTCTTCTGGTCCTGCAATTAATCACACTTAGCTACCCTTTCAATATTTGGGTGCTTGGTTATTAGTAAATGTTCCTTTTCGAATCCAGAACATTTTTGGGTTAGGGACAGCAATATAGCAAGTGATAGTATTTCCATCATTATCAACTTTTGACACAGAATGAAATATAGATGGATGATATCTTTCTGTTCCATCATTCTTTAGTCTTTTATTTGTGGGTACTGTCCTGTTGACATTCTTGTTGTGTACCCTTTCTGTTCTTGTGTAATCTGCTGGTTGTTCTCTTGTCTGATGATACTGTCTGTTGCTAGTCTGTTTTACCATCATCTTTTGTGGTTGTTCTTTCTTGTTTCTGAGGTTTATCATTTGGTCTGGTATTTGTTTCCTTTCTGGTACGAATTTTATGGTGCTAGAGGACTTCTCTGAGTGACCTGGATATCCTACTCCAGATGTGCCATTTTGCTGCATGTTGATTAACAGTTTAGCACGTTCATCACTCTTGTAGATCATTTCTTTTCCTTTCTTGATCTTTTCCTCAGCTACATTATTTCTTGTGATAAGATCTTTCACTTTTGAGTTTAGTGAGTGAATCTCACTGTCCTTTTCTTTGATCTGTTCTTCCAGAACGTTGATGTTAGCAACAAATTTAGTGTTTGCTTTACTCAATATCTCTTCAGTTTTCTTCAATCTGTTATTTTCTTCAACAACTTCTCTAAAAAGTCTCTTCATACTCGAGTAGCTCTTGAACATCTCATTAACTTCATCCCATGAATATTCATCTTGATCTTCTATTTCCTGTTCCAGGTTAATATCATTTGAAGAATTAGAGTTGCAAGAGTTTACCTCTACATCATCCAGACCGTTGTCTAGTCCTACATATCATTCATCCCAATCTTCTTCTTCATTAGCAAAGAATGCTTCATCATCTTCTGATGAACTATCTGACAGGTGACTTGAGCTAGAGTCTTCTTCTTCTTCTTCTGCTATCATGGCTTTACGTTGAGCTTTTAATTTTCTGTCTCTCTTAGCTCGTAGTTCTTCTCTTTGACTTTTAGATAAATCTGGGCAGTCTTTTTTGAAATGTCATGTTCTCCCACAACCATAACAAGTATAGTCAGTAGGTTTGGTGATTTTACCATTACCTCTACTTTCTGTTTTATCATCAGATCGTTCTGCTTCTTTGTTCTTCTGGTATCTACTCTTGTTATCTTTGTAGAACCTTCTATACTTTCTCGATCTGATTTCCATCTTGTCCATTCTCTTGGCAATCATTGAGAATTCTTTGAGTAACTTATCATAACCTCCTTCTTCTGGTGCGACAGATGATGCTGATTCATCTGTTTTGCACTTCGCTTTGAAGGCAGTCTCTTTCTCCTTCTTTGAGTTATTTTCACTCTTCTTGCTGGAGGAATAATCTGGTCCGTGAATCCTTCTGATGTCACATTCATGGACAGCTAGGTGATCAAATAGTGCTTCTACAGATAGGTCATTAAAATCAGCACGTAGAGGTTGCATAGCTGAATAAATTTCCCAGCTTGGCGGTAGGGCTCTCAGAATCTTGAGATTCTTCTCTCTCTGTGTGTACTTATTCTTTTTGAAGGTAGAGACTTCAAGCAGTACTTCAATGAACCTGTTCTTCATTTGCTCGATGGTTTCTCCAGGTTTCATTTTGAATTCATCAAACTTGTTACATGCTAGAGATAGCTTGTTCTCAATCATTGCTTCAGAACCTAGACTGAGATCCCTTAGAGCTTCCCACATCTCTTTGGCTGTGTCAAGATCTTGGATCTTAGCCAGATGAACTCATTTCACAGTGCTGGAAATAACTCCTTTAGCAAAATCATCTGGATTTGCTTCTCTTCTTTCTTCTGAGGTATACTTTCTGGGATCTTTCAGTACAGTTTCCTTAACTGCTCCTGTCTCAGTAATACGAGTAGTTTCTTCAGTAATGGCTAGAGGTCCTTCCTCAATTACTTTCCACATCAAGCAGTGATGAGCTTTGAGACACATCTTGATTCTGAAACTCCATTCTCTGTAACCTTGGATGGAGAATTCTTCGCATGCCCTGATAACAGATGACTCCATAGCAGATAATATGCTAGTGAATGAAAAGGATTTTTTAAGATCTATTCAAGTTGACCACGCAGGTTTTATCCCTGTGAAACAAAGACAGTGGTCGTTTGAACCACCGCTCTGATACCACTTGTTGGTCCCGAAAGAGCAAGGTTTGGTGTATGGGGGGGGGGGAATACACCAAATACAAACTTTTCAGTTTACTTGACTAATTTAATGAGAGAGAGGTAAGCTTTCTGAATTTGCAGATTGCTCAAGATGATAGACCAGATTGATTTTCTTATCGATCTTGATCTGTCCAAGTAAGATCTCTCAAGTGAGTTATACAAAGCAGAGAGTAAGAGTGAACTGAATCTCCAACAGTGTATCGTGTGCGGAATAATGGTGGATTTAGTTGGTGCTCTTTATTATGAAAATCTTTTGAAAACTTAACCAGATATTTAGAGGATTGATTAAGAATGCAGATTGAATGAGTATGATAGATAGAGAATAAAAACAACTGAATATAAATGCAGAAAGTAAATAACGCAGTTATTTTTACGTGGTTCGGGAAACCCCCTACGTCCACGGTCCAATCCAAACTGGATTAGATATCCACTACTAGGATACTCTCTTATTTATATTCGCTGAGAACGAGCCACAAGCTTCAAGTACAACTGGTTTGAAACTTATGCACGAATAAGGGTCGTGTCCCTTTACAACTTACAGAAAACTACTGTAAAACAGGATCCCTTCTTGTTAATCCACTAGAAAACTACTAGCTAGCGAAGATCTCCTTCCTCTCTCGATAAGACAGACTTGAATCGAGGTGTGATTGCGATCACGAACGGTTTGAAGCTTTTGTCTGATGAAAGATTGAGTTGCTTGAGAATTCTTTTAGTACAATATCGCTCTTAATCATCAGACTTTAAATCTTCAAACATATATAGGCTTGAATCTTGAAATCCTAGCCGTTAGTTGATTGGCGTGATTTGATTTGTGGATTGCCAATCAATCATATCTCTTCTTTCCTTATAGGGTTGTTGACTGAATCTTCTATGAATGGAAGGCAGATCGTCTGTGATTAGTTTCCTTCTTTATGTCAATCAGTGATTCTCTTTCCAATTCTCGATGGATGGTCTTTAATATTTACATGGTAAGAGATATGATGAGAGGGGCATTGTCATCTGATGGTTTTGATAGCTCTATTGATCTGTTACCAACATTGACAGGTTTGGTTTAACACTTTCTGTTTTGGAACCTTCTGGTTATGCCCTTTCTGGTTCTAAGGTCTTTCTGGTAGAACTCTGTTTAAGTACTTTCTGGTTAAGATTGATTTGCTCCAACTTTCTGTCTAAGACTTGCTGTTTTAGCTTTCTGTCTAAGACATGCTGGTTCAGCTTTCTGTCTAAGACTTGCTGGTTTCAACTTTCTGTTAAAGTTTGTCTTGCTCCAACTTTCTGTCTATGACTTGCTGTTTTAGCTTTCTGTCTAAGACTTGCTGTTTTCAACTTTCTGTCTAGGACATCTTTCATCTTTCTGTTTCAAGCTTCCTGGTTCAACTTTTTGTTAAAGTTGATTTGCTTTAGCTTTCTGTCTGAGACTTCTTTCATCTTTCTGGTTGAAGCTTTCTGTTTCAAACGTTCTGTTTGAAATTGTCTTGCTCTAACTTTCTGTTACATAGAGACAGAATAGAAATAGTATAGAACATGAATAATATCAAGTGTGTTTTTGAGAGAACATCATCAAAACTTGAATTATTTGTGGGGTTCCCAACATCTCCTCTCTTCCTCCTCATCGACAGACTCTCCTTCCTCTTCATCCTCACTTATTCTTTCCATTCTGTTCGGTGAGGGTGTAGGTGTTCTAGCGGGAGAAAAGTCTTTCTCCTGATGTGGATTAGGGCATGTTTCTGGTTCCATATCAGCTGCTGGAGTCTCTGTTTGTTCTATTTCTGCATGTGTTGCCTCCTTTCCTTGTTCTGTTGTCATGTGTTCTGTCGGTTCTGATTGTTCTACTGCTGCTTCTGGTGGTGGTGAAGAATCTTGGACTTTCTGTAGTCGACGTCTCTTTTGTTTAGGCTGCGAGGCGGAAGATTCTGTCTCAACAGAGCTACCTCGCTTGACTGAAGTCTTGCGAGCCATCTTTTCCTTCACCACTTTCGCCTTTGTGGTCTTGCTCTTCTGCTTTTCAACTCCTTTGGTAGGTGGCATCCATGTAGGATTAGAGCTGCCCATTTCCAGAGCTACTACACGGTGCACCTCATCTGTTATTTTGTTGAAAAAGGCCGGTGAGAGTCCCAAAGACATTTCGAGCTGATGTTGATCTTTGGGTATGGAGAGGCTTGTGTTGAATTCTACAGCATCCTCCCACACTTGCTGTTTGAAGTATCGTTCCACCATCAGGCTGATTTTGGTGGAATGACGTAGATTTCTCTTAACTTTCACTGAAGTTCCTCTGCCTTTTCTATCCTTGGTATACGTAACCAGTTTTGCTTCCTTAGCCATTAATTCAAACAGTATTCTGCTCCAGTTGACTCGGAGATTGAGGACAACTGCCGTGAGAATTTGGAATTTCTCAGGAGTTACCTGATCATACGATCCACTATGGTTGAGAAAAATTCTCTGAACCAATTCGAGCAGTAACTTGAAGCCTGGTTGGAGTAAGGAGCGCTGAAACATTCTTCCAGTATATGAGATGGGTATTAACATCATGATTTCTACTGCCTCTTGCAGTTGTTTAGGAGTGATGTCGTCCAAAGTCAGACCTTCATCTTTCAACCGATATGCCTGGTTGATCATTTCAATGACATTGTATGGTGTTTTGCTAGTTCTGTCACCGATTGGCATCAACACATTTGCTTCAAAACCATGTTTATCATTCTGCCATGTCAGATAGAATGTAGCCACTTGTTTTCCCAAAAACATGTTGGGGTGAGAGGTGACAATATTGCAGAAATCTTTGCAGCGTGTAACCATGGCAAAAATTTCTTCAAGTTTGCGAAATCCGTGAGAATCAAACACAGCATAGGGTTCAGGCGAAAGAGACTTCTGAACCTCGGCCACATGTTGAAGAAACAATGAAGTTTGGGGTGCCATGATCAAAACACAAAATGTTTTTGAAAAGGTTTTGCAGAGAAAAGGGAGTCTAGAAATTCTTAAGTTCTTAAGGAGAGTAGTGCTCAGTGCGATGAAAGTGAAGGTGAATAGTTCTGTGAGAGATATCGCATATATATAACATAGTAATCAATGGTATAGATTAAGACGGTAAATAAATGAAGGGTTGGATGAGTATCTCCCTTTTAGGTTTTCCCGCTTCAGTTGTTTGTTTTGCCGCCTTTCCTTGCTTGTGATAAACGCGCTAGATCCTAGGGTTGTAGGTGAGCGTGTGCGTATCTTTCTATCCACTGTTACTTTCCTTCTTCCTTTTCTTGCAGGGATTTTCTCGATCACAGTTCCCAAAGATGTGCTAATCATCACAAATGTTGAAGATTTAGTAAATCTAGGTTAGAAAATATCTTTGCAGACTGCAATCTCGGAGATTGATTATGGAAAGTGACGTCTTTTATCTAGGACGCTTCAATTTCCTCAATAGTTCCCCCTTGACTTAGTAATTAAGAAATAATTTCCACGTGGTACTTTCTTCAATTTAGTAAATTATGACACGTGAGATTCTTTATTTCCATTTTGCCATTCGGTCATTCTGTAAAACATTCTGTTGTTAATCATTCTGGTGACCTTCTGTTGTTTTCTTTCTATTAGACAATCTGTTATTGTCTTTCTGTTAGACAATCTGTTATTGTCTTTCTGTTAGCTTATCCAGATTTGGTAATCCAAGCTTTCCACATAACATCTTAAATCTGTCTTCTGGTAGAGCTTTAGTTAATATGTCAGCACGTTGGATATCTGTGTGAATCTTCTCGATCTGGATATGCTTTCTCTCCACATGATCTCTAATAAAGTGATGTCTCACATCAACATGTTTGCATCTTGTATGAAGTACTGGATTCTGTGTTATAGCAATTGCACTTGAACTGTCACAGAATATGGGTATCTCCTTTACTTCGATCTCGTAGTCTTTTAGTTGCTGCTTCAACCATAAGATTTGTGCACAACAGCTTCCAGCAGCCATATATTCTGCTTCTGTTGTTGATGTGGCGACAGATGTCTGTTTCTTTGAGAACCAAGATATCAACTTGTTTCCAAGAAACTGACATGTTCCAGTTTGCATCCTGCATACTCTGAATCAGAATAGCCTGTTAATTCAAAATTGTCGTCATGTGGATACCAGAGACCAATGTGAGCTGTTCCTTTAAGATATCTAAGTATCTTTTTGGCAGTTTCCATATGTGATTCTTTGGGATTGGCTTGATATCTGGCACATACTCCAACTGTGAATGTAATGTCAGGTCAACTTGCAGTAAGGTATAGTAGAGAGCCAATAATGCATCTGTATTGTATTATATTTGTTGGTTTGCCTTCTGGATCTGGATCTATCTTCCCGTTGGTCTGCATTGGAATTTTGATGTAACACAAACAACCAAAAGTACGGAAGTAATGTATCATGGGCTTTCTGTTGTTCCAGACTTCGTATGGTGTCTTCCCATGTCTGATGGTAACTACAGCTCTATTCTGTGTATAGCAGGCTATAGAGATTGCTTCTGCCCAAAATTTCTTAGGTAATCTGGTTGCATTAAGCATTGTGCGAGCTGCTTCTTTTAATGATCTGTTTCTTCTTTCAACTACCCCATTCTGTTGAGGTGTTCTGGCTGCAGATGTCTGATGCGTGATTCCCATCTGGTTGCAGTAATCCTCAATCTTCTGTTCTGATGGTTGTAACGGAGACTTCCTTTTTCTTAGTAATCTTGTTGAGGAAGTTTGGCAGCTTTTCCAATGTCTCTTTCTTCTTATATAAGAAGATTACCCATGTGAATCTTGAATAATCATCAATGATGACCAAAGTGTATTTTCTACCATTTATACTTAATGTCTTAACTGGACCAAATAAGTCTAAATGTAGTAACTCTAAGATTCTGGTAGAGGACTGAACAGTTTTGCTAGAAAATGATGATCTGGTTTGTTTTCCAGCTTGACATGCTTCGCAGATGTGATTCTTGTCATATACTTGATCTGGTAGTCCTTCGACTAGTTTCTCTCGTGCAATCTTATTGATTGACTTGAAATTGAGATGACTTAGTCGTTTATGCCACAGCCAACTAGTTTCTGATACTGTTTTAGTGGTCAGACATGTCTCAATCTGGTTGTCCCATTGTACAATATATAATCTATCCTGCAATTTTCCGGTAAGGAGTATCTCATCTCCTTCCTTGTTATTAACAAAACAATTATTAGCATCAAAAACAATCTGATTACTGTTAGCACAGAACTGACTTACAGAGAACAGATTGTGACTAAGACCTTCTACATATGATACGTTTGTGATGGTGGTCTTGCCAACTCTTATGTTTCCATATCCTCTGGTATATCCTTTCGAATTACATCCAAATGTGACCTGAGGTCCTGGTTTCTCTATGTAATCTGATAGTAGATTCTTGTCACATGTCATATGTTTTGAACAGCCACTATCTATGATCCAAATAGCTCCTTTTGCTATCTTGTACCTTCTTACAGTCTTCTGATCCTGCAATTAATTATACTTAGCTACCCTTCAACGTTTGGGTGCTTGGTTATTAGCAAATGTTCCCTTTCAAATCCAGAACATTTTTGGGTTAGGAACAACTATATAACAAGTAATAATGTTTCCATCATTATCAACTTTTGACATAGAATGGAATATAGAAGGATGATATCTCTCTATTCCATCGTTCTTCAATCCCTTATTAGTGGGTACTGTCCTGTTGACATTCCTGTTGGGCAATGTCCTGTTGACATTATTGTTGGGTAATGTTCTGTTGACATTCTTGTTGTGAACATCTTCTGTTTCTGTGTAATAGCCTTGTTGTCCCCTTGTTTGATGGTATTGTCTGTTCCCAGTCTGTTTCACCATCATCTTCTGTGGTTGATCTTTCTTGTTTTTAAAATTTATTAGTTGATTTGGTATTTGTTTCCTTTCTGGTACAAATCTTATGGTACTCGTGGATTTTTCTAAGTGGCCTGGATATCCTAATCCAGATGTGCCCTGTTGTTGCAGGTTGATTAACAACTTGGCACGTTCATCACTCTTGTAAATCATTTCTTTCCCTTTCTTTATCTTTTCCTCAACAACATTGTTTCTATTGATGAGGTCTTTAACTTTTGAGTCCAGGGAATGGATCTCACTATCTTTTCCCTTGTTCTGTTCTTCCAGATCAGCTAGTTGTACTGAGAATTTGGTGTTTGCTTCACTTAAGAACTTTACAGTATCATTCAACTTTTC
>JAPKLX010000763.1:21241-47164 GCA_026898415.1 Leonotis leonurus
ATCAAGTTGTATTAGTAGATTGATTGAGATGCAGATTATATGATAGTGCAAATGATTCGAATAATAAACAACTGAAAGTAAAAAAGCAGAAATATAGGGAACACAGTTGTTTAACGTGGTTCGGGAAATCCCTACGTCCACGATCTGGTCAAAATCTAGACCAGATTATCCACTACTAGGATACTCTGCTTGTTTATACTCGTGGAGAACGAGTCACAAGTATCAGTCAAAGCTAGAGAGATACTTGTGCACGAAATAAGGGCGTGTCCCTTTACAACAGATTACCTCTACGTTACCACTAGAAAACTACTAGCTAGCAGGGTGATCTCTTTTCTCTCGATAAGATAGACTTGAATCGAGGTTCGGTTGGTGTGATCTGAATCACAGTTTGAAGCTCTTAGTTCTGGATCACAGATTGCTTGAGAGTAAGTTGTCAATATAGCTTGCGTGCGCGTTGTATATTAATCCAGATCATTACTCCAAATATATATAGGCATTGAATTTAAAATTCTAGCCGTTTGTTGATTGGCATGAGATTGATTTGTAGATTGCTAATCAATGATATCCATCATATCTGTTCTTTCCATGTAGAGAATGTTGACTCAATCTACAAGTTTATGGAAAGCAGATTGCTAACGTCTTCTTTCCTTCTTTGTGTCAAACGAAGATTCTCTTTCCAATCCATGTTGGATGGACTTCATTTTTGACGTGGCAAGATGGTATGATGTGTAGGATGATGTCATCTGGTGGTTTGATGACTATATCGATCTGGTGCTACGCTGTAAGCAACGATCTGGTCAGTGATCTGGTCGCTGTCTGTTACAGCAGATCGATTCCTTCTTGGCATAAGGTCTTGGCCTTCATCCTACGCTATTTATAGAAATGACTTCTATAGGAATAGTTCCTTTACATGTCAAGTCATCTACTAATCTGTTCTCTAACAGAGTTCACTTTAAAAGTAGTGATCTGTTTTACACGTAGAACAGTTTAATACAAAAAAAAGAACTAAGTGTGTTTTGAAGGATCATCATCAAAACCAAAAATATATTAGGGTTCCCAACAATTTCCCTCTTTTTGATGATGTCGAAACCACACTTTACAAAAATGTCCTAATAGCTCTTTTAAGAGTGATCTGGTTTGATGACCAGATTGATTATTATTCGTTATTAGGTTATAACGATTTAAGACAGTTTATATATGTTCTGGACAATAAAAGTTTGTCATCAGAAACTCAAATGAACTTTCAATAGATAAGGGCAAAATCATATTACAATTCATCAAAACAAATTATGAATTACAGATCATAAAGATTTTCTATCTGTTTTTCCTTCTTTCTTCTTGTTGTTTCTTCATCTTAGTCCTTGTTTCATCCGAGATCTGTTGCACGCTCTCATAGACACCTTCTCTCACCCTTATGTAGTCAGGATCATCAGCATCGATCTTGTAGCCTCTATTTTTGGCAAGCTGGTTTATGAAGGTGAGCAGAAAGGTCTTGTCTGGCAGATCAGTTCCAGGAATGTTGGGGCAAGTTCTAAATTCCCTCTCTGGGGCAGTGATTTGAACTTTTGCCCTTGCAGCAGCTTCTCTTATGCTCTCAACTAAGTCTCTTGCATCATTCATATCCAGATAAAGATTGAAAGCTTCATTAGGAGTTCCCTCGCTGTATGCAGGCTCCTTGAGAAAGTAGCGGCACATGACAAACCCATATCTCAACCCTTCCCATCCCTCTTTTAAATTATCTGGGACCCAATTGGTCTCTGCTTCTTTAGTTTTTGATGTTCTGATGGGAGCAGATGATGACCAACCAAATCCAGATCGTTTCTTCTTCTTCAAGGGTTGACTGGATTTGCTCGAGGATGATCTGGATACTTTTTGTATTGGGACTGATGGTGGTCTGGAGCTTTCGGGTAACAGATCGTATACCAGATGACTTAGATGATCTGCTCCAAGACATGTACATTTTTCATAAATGATTTGGTCAACCAGATTAAGTTCAATCTGGTCTGGTCCAAAACTTGCTCCAAAGAGTGTTGACAATAGCTGGGTCAAACTGCTTATAACCAGATTGAGTGACGTTCGATTAGATCATCTGCTTGCTCCAGGTGCACTGATCTGCTTCCACGAACAGAAGACTAACCAAATGACTTTTCTATAGGATAGAACACTAAGAAGTATTTAAGTCCTTTACAATATAAGTCATCAGTTAACCTGGTTTAACACTTGTTATCTATCAAATCACTTGATAAGTTCTACGTGCTGCTGCTTAGGACGAGGTCTCAAAAATTAGTTATTTCTTAATCTGTGACGATGACATTAGTATACGCGATTGATTAAATGCTGTTTTGACTCATCTTTACTTAAGAGTTTTTCGTAACACTATATAGTGATGTCTTGAGCAGTAGTGATTGGTTGAGCGAGAAGTGTTTGACTGTCAGTCGCATGGAATCGCATCTCTGTAACACGAGTTGATTTAATCCACGTGAGACGTTCAGAAAGGTTTGTTGCATAAGTACCCCGGCCCATTGGAGTTTAGTCCATATGAAATAATCAAAGTCTGAACCGGATCACCAACGAATAAATATATTAATTAATTTTGAGTTATTTTTTAATTCTATTAATTAATGGATTTAATAAATTTTAAATGTTGGAAATAATTAATGATACGAAGGGTAACATCTGTAATTTGAATGAATGAAGATAATTCAATATTTATCCTATAGTGTACTCATAAATATTTATAATAGCTTTACACTTTATTACATTACCTAAGAGTAATTAATTTAATGTAATAATTAATTTAATTCTAAGTTTGACCAAGACAATTTATTAAATTTTATTGGGTCATAATGACTTGGAGATTAATTAAATTAAGTTATGATTTTGACATATTGAAATTAAGTTGTAGAATGTGAATAGGTTATAAGTTTTCAAGGTTGGATCGAAGGAGATCGAAGAGATCCAATGGCGAGGATTGTGGTTCGTTGCTGACGGATCAATTCGTTTCTTCGCAAGCGAAGGACTAGCTAAGAAGAATGTATAAATTAATTCCGCTTTATATTTTTCTATGTGGTATTAATTGCTAAATAATTAATTATTTATATAATCTATTAAATTTGTGGTTCATACGGATTTACGAGCCCCTCATATGGGTTCTATCATCCAGCTCCTTGTGGAATAAAGTTTGTTGGTCCCGAAAGAGCTAGATTGGTGTATGAGGGGCGGGGGGGGGGGGGGGAGAATATACCAATTCAATACTTTTAGGGATTTCTCAGTTAAACTTAAAGATCAAGGTTTAAACACACTTAACTGCGTAAGATAGCTTGGGTTGAAACCTAGGTTCTTCTTCGACGAAGAACAAAACAAGCACAAGTTAGGCCTTGAAGAGTGATTAACTATGATGAAGAATAACTTAAAAAAAGTTAAACTTAAACAAATTTGTGTGCATAATTTTGGTGGTTAATGCTCTTTTTAATGAGAAAAACAATTTTCTTGCTCAATCCTTTAACAGGTTGATTTATGATTATGAGATGCAAGAGAATGAATAATCAAAGTAAAGTAGAAAGATAAAAAACATAAGTAGTTAACATGGTTCGGGATAAACTGGCCCTACGTCCACGGCTTGATCAAGATCTAGATCCAGAATTCTCTCAAAATTCTCCTTTATTTTTACTCGTTGAGTACGAGCCACAAAGATAATTCAAAACTAGAGTTTATCTTTGTGATTGCAACTTTAGTACTTCTAGAATTGAAAACTACCATCTAGAAAATACAAACTGATCTTAGCTAGATCTTTGGCTTTGGTTTGGAATGATTTCCAAAAAACCAAAGCTTCAAGTGGCTGTAAACACTCTAAGAATTCTGGAAATGGTTTGGAATGTTTTGAACGATGAATGCTTGAAGATTTTGAGCAGAGTAATGACTAGTTTAATTGCTTGAATTCTCGTGCTCTTTTCTGGAAGTGAAGGTGGTATATATAGATCCATTGCTGGAACTAGCCGTTAGAGAGGTGAATTGTCCTTCTTCATCGAATGAATAGCTGCATTAAATGCATGGCATGGTTGATGTTACACGTGCCGCCTGTAATGCTGGTTGTCCAACCTTTCACGCGATTTCCCAGTGCTTTCCCTAACATGAATGATCTTCCATACATCTAATTTGATATTCTTATACTTCTTTCATTAAAATATCCTCTTTGATGTGACAAGACACTGAGTGGTTGACTTATGACAAATTTAGGTATATCGGCAGCCCATCATAGTTATAGTATGGACCAGCTAGCTTGTCCTAAGCTAGCAGATCGTTTATAGCAATTTGTCCAACGATCTGTTAATCAAATATTAATTTGTTTGAGTCCAAATTAATACTTTGATTCTTCACCTTGATTCTTGAGCTCATCCTAAGTTGAAAAGCGAGATAATATGAAGAAAGATCATTTTACATCGATCTGTTCATTTCTGGTACAACGCGCTGTTGTGGTTGGATAATGATCATTCTGTTCCAAGAACATTATCACAGATGACTCAAGTCTTTTGAGAACCTATACTAAGGTAAAACTAGCTCTCTATAGGACAAGTGATTTTTTATCCACATGTTCTTTACAAACTATTGTTCAACCTAAAACATGTGTCTAAGTTCTTGCAATTAAACGAGTCCTATAGTACGTAGTAAGCTGACCCTAGTTGTATATAAAGGAAGGTTTAGCAGGGCTTCCTAATTCAAATGCTAGAGATTAAACATCAGATGGTCCTAAACATTCTATCAAGATGTAAACATATAGATAACTAAAAGCATAAACTGATAATTAAACTAAATAGATGGAATATCAAATTAAGGCTTTAGGGGTATAAACATTCACATGGATCATAACATGCTACAATTATTCATGCATTCATCCGCAAAACTCGAATTCTTAAAGGCTATCTAATTACTAACTTTTGTATTTACAATTAGATTGTAACTCAAACTCTCGTATTTAAGCCACACAATAAAGAACTCAAGATAACAAATGAATACTCGGTTAATACATTTCCGATTATAACCGATATTGATTAGATTTTGATCCGACATAAGGATTGTCTTTCAACCTTACCCTATGTCTAATGAATTGCAACGGTGATCAATCGGTACAATTAAATAAGCATAATCCAAATAACGAGCAACAATAACGATAACATCAATAATCAATAAGAAATTCAACCCTAGTGGAGATTCAACATACAAAATCTGTTGGGAACCCCACAATATTTAGTTTTGATGATGTTCTCTGACATTTTTGGAACACAATATTTAGATTCAACATACACAATATTTAGATTCAACATACACAATCTGTTGGCAACCATACTTTTGAGCATTTTTGGAACAGATTGATATATGACCAGATCGACATCAATCTGCTTTGACCAGATCGTTCTTCAAAGTGAGCCAGCCTAGACCAGATCAACTCCAGTCTTCTGACATTCGATTATATGTCCAGATATACTTAAATGAATCCAAGTCAACTTGCCACATCAGCAGATCTCTCGAAGATGGAAAGTTTATCTATTGGAGATCAAGTTTGGAAGGAGAATCAATCAAAGCGAAGAAGAAGGAAAGAAGCATCTATCAACCATCTGCTTTCCATATCTTGAAGATTTGGTCAACCTTCTACACAAGGAAAAAAGAGACTTTTAGGGATTCATATCTCTTGATTGGTAAATCGCATTTACTTCAAGCCAATCAAGACCAACAGTTAGAAATTCAAATTCTACACCTACAAAAGCTTGGAACCAAGATTGGAAGAGTACAGATACTTCAAGAATTTTATCAAGCTGTTACTCTACTCAGAAATCAAATCATTCTTCAAAGTTCTATTTGAGAAGATTTCTACACACCAGATCATGTTCTAAGCCGTTCGTGATCGAAATCACACCACTCGATTCAAGTCTGTCTTATCAAGAAGGAGAAGGAAGATAGCTTCGCTAGCTAGTAATTTTCTAGTGGATTAACGTGTAGATATCTTATTGCAGTTCTATACTGTAAGTTGTAAAGAGACACTACCCTTATTCGTGCATAAGTCTCAACCAGATAGTGTTTGAAACTTGTGGCATGTTCTCAGTGAGTATAAAGAAGAGAGTATCCTAGTAGTGGATATCTAATCCAGTTTGGATTGGACCGTGGAAGTAGGGGATTTCCCGAACCACGTAAAACTGATGTGTTATTTATATTATGCAAATTTATTTTCAGTTGTTTATTCACTAACCAGCACGTCCATACAATCTGCATTCTTAATCAATCTACTAAATTATTTGGTTAAGTTTTGCAAATGTTTTCTAATAAAGTGCACTGACTAAGTCCACCATATTTCGCACACAACGCTCTGTTAGAGAACAAGATTACTCTTGATCTCTGCTAAGTGTTTTCACAAGAGAGTATCAATCTAGACAGATTGTGATCGATCTGGTCATTGATCTGGTTTTTCAAATTTAAGCAATCTTCTTACAAAAAGCTTAAACTCTCTAAGTAATTAGTCAAGTAAACTGAAAAGTTTGTATTTGGTGTATTCCACCCCCCATACACCAAACCTTTCTCTTTCGGGACCAACAAGTGGTATCAGATCAGTGGTTCATTGGTCCATTGTTTCTATTTCACAAGGTTGAAACCTGCGTGGTCAACTTGAATAGATATAAGAAAACCTTTTTCATTCACGTGCATTTTATCTATTATTATGGAATCTTCTGTCATTAGGGCATGTGAAGAATTTTCCATCTAAGGATACAGAGAATGGAGTTTCAGAATCAAGATGTGTCTAAAAGCTTATTATTGTCTGATGTGGAAAGTGATAGGGGAATGACCATTAGCCATATATGAAGAGAAGACTCGCATTACACTGGTGCAGTCAAAGAGTCCGTGCTCAAGGATCCCAGAACGTATACATCAGAAGAACGACGTGAAGAAAATTTGGATGACTTTGCAAAAGGGATCATCTCTAGCACTGTTAAAGGAGTCCATCTGGCCAAGATTCAAGATTTGGATACAACCAAAGAGATATAGGAGGTACTGCGAGAACTCAGCTTAGGTTTTGAGGCTATGATCGAGAACAAGCTGTCCCTGGCATGCAACAAGTTCGATGAGTTCAAGATGAAGCCTGGAGAAACCATTGAGCAGATGAAGAACAGATTCAAAGAAGTGTTACTTGAAGCCTGGAGAAACCAAGCTGGGAGATATATGCTGCTGCAATGCAACCACTAGGTGCTGATTTCAATGATCTGTCAGTTGAAGCACTGTTTGACCATCTGGTTGTACATGAATGTGCGTAGCTGATGAAAGAATACATGGACCAGATTATACTTCAAGCAAGAAGAACGAGAGCAGTTCAAAGAAAGAGAAAGAAGTAGCCTTTAAAGCAAAGTGCGTAGCTTATGAACCAGTAGCACCTACTGCAACAGAAGAAGGAGACTATGATAAGTTGCTCAAGGAATTCACAATGATTGCCAAGAGAATGGATAAAATGGAAGTCAGATCGAGGAAATATCGCAGATTCTACAAAGACACCAAGAGTAGATATCAGAAGAATAGAGAACCAGATCGATCTGATAGCAAAAGCGAATCAAAGAGTAATGGTAAATTATCTAACTCTACTAACTATACTTGCTTTGGCTGTGGCAGATCAGGTCACTTCAAAACAGACTGTCCTGACTTATCAAAAAGTTAGAGAGAAGAACTAAGAGCTAAGAGAGATCGAAACCTTAAAGCTCAACGCAAAGCAATGCTGGCAGAAGAATACTCTAGCAGCTCGATTGATCTATCAGATAGTTCATCAGAAAACGATGAGGCATTTTATGGGCAAGACACAGAAGAAGATTGTGATGAATGCTACATGGGATTAGACAATGGACTCGACCTGATCGAGGTAAATTCTCATGTGTTGGTCCCGAAAGAGCAAGGTTTGGTGTATGGGGGGGGGAAATACACCAAATACAAACTTTTTCAGTTTACTTGACAAGTTAATAAAGAGTTCAAGCTATTCTATATAAGAAATTGCTCGGTAGATGACTAGACAGGTCGATGTGCAGATCGATAGCAGTTTTAGTCCAAACAGATTACTCTCTTAGTGAAAACACTTAGCTAATAATAAGAGTGATCTTATTACTTTCTGAGTGTTGAGTGAGTGCGGAATAATGGTGGATAATGATTGCTCTTGTTTAGAAAACCTTAGGGATTATCCAGATAGTTATACAGATTGATTGAGATGCAGATTTGTATGTGATAGTGCAGAGGGTTAGAATAATAAACAACTGAAAATAAATATGCAGGAAAGTAAAGCACACAGTCGTTTAACGTGGTTCGGGAAATCCCTACGTCCACGATCTGGTCAAATCTAGACCAGATTATCCACTACTAGGATACTCTGCTTCTTTATACTCGTGGAGAACGAGTCACAAGTATCAATCAAAACTAGAGAGATACTTGTGCACGAATTAAGGGTCGTGTCCCTTTACAACAGATTACCTCTACGTTACCACTAGAACACTACTAGCTAGCAGGGTGATCTCCTTTCTCTCGATAAGACAGACTTGAATCGAGGGGGTTGGTGTGATGTAGAATCACAAAGTATAGAAGCTCTAAGTCTGGATTGCAGATTGATTGCTTGAAAGTATGACAACAGTATAGCTCGCGTGTGTATTCTCTCTCTCTCCAGATTTTTGAACTTCGATTATATAGGCATTGAATATTAAATTATAGCCGTTTGCTGATTAGCGTGAGTTTGATGGTATATTGCCAATCAATTATGTCCATCATATCTCTACTTGCCATATAGGGAAGTTGACTCAATCTTTGAGTTTATGGAAAGCAGATTGCTAACGGTCTCTTTCCTTCTATGTGTTAGCCGAAGATTCTCTTTCCAATCCCTATTGGATAGGCTTCAATCTTGATGTGGCAAGAGCATATGATGTGTAGGATGATGTCAGCAGGTGGATTCATGACTCAATCGTTCTGGTGCCTTGCTGTAAATGTCGATCTGGTCATCGATCTGGTCACTGTCTGTTACAGCAGATCGATTCTTTTTGGTGTGAAATCTTGACCTTCATCCTATACTAAGTTGAGATTGACTTTTATAGGACTATATCCTTTACATATCAAGTCATCTCCTAATCTGTTCTATAACATGATACACTTTATATCTAGTGATCTGTTTTACACGTAGAACGGTTTAAAACTCTAAAAACAACTAAGTGTGTTTCGAAAGACCATCATCAAAACTAAATATCTTAGGGTTCCCAACATCATGTATCTATGTCTTCAAATAAACCTGTCTATGATTCAGGAAATGAAGATGAACCAGAAGTCTCATGGGAAGAAATCAATGAGATGTTCAAGAGCTACACAAGTATAAATAAATTATTTTCTGAAGTCATTATGGAGAATGACAAGTTGAATGAGACAGTAAAGTTTTTGAGTGAAGCAAACACCAAGTTTTCTGCTCAAGTAAATGATCTGGGAAAACAGATCAGAACCAAGGATGCTGAGATCTAATCACTCAATTCCAAATTGAAGGACATGATCAACAGAAAAGATGTAGTTGAAGAAAAATTGAAGAAGACCATGGAGAATATGAACAAGATCAGCAAAAGCCAAGAACGAGCTGGTATGATCATTGATATGCAAAGAAGACGAACAACTGGACTTGGATATACTGGAAAAGCCAGTGAAACCAAGTTCATGGCTGAAAGAAAGAACATACCAGATCAAGTCAAAGATCTAAAGAACAAGAAGAATCAACCCCTGAAAATGATGATGAAAGAAGCAGGAGATAAGAGATATTATCAGATGAAGGGTCAACCTGCTCACTATGTCAAGGCTAATAGAGACAAGAAGCAGAAGGTATCGACCAAAGCATCATCAACCAAGAAGAAGAATATCAATTGGGATAACGTTTGAAAAACCATCCATCTATTTACAAAGCTATATCATGAACAGATGATGCAGGAAGACAGATTACCTGTTACATATGTGTTCCTAATACTATGTTAATCTGGGTTCCTAAAGGAACATTTGCTACTAACCAAGCACCCACTCGTTGAAAGGGTAGCTAAGTCTATATAATTGCAGGATCGAAGAACAACAAGAAGAGGACAAATAGCAAAAGGAACTATCTGGATCATTGATAGTGATATTCGAAGCATATGACATGTGACAAGAACTCTCTATCAAATTATGTGGAAAGAGAAGGACCACAAGTAACCTTTGGTTGTAACTCAAAAGGTTATACCAGATGGTATGGTAATATCAAGATTGGCAAGATCACCATCACAAATGTATCTTATGTTGATGGTCTTAGTCATAATCTGTTTTCTGTTAGCCAATTCTGTGCAAATGGAAATCAGATTGTTTTTTATGCTAACAACTGTTTTGTGAAAAATAAGGAAGGAGATGAAATTCTTCTTACCGAAAAATTGCAGGACAGATTGTATATTGTGCAATGGACAAACCAGATCGAGACATGTCTAGTTACTAAGACAATCTCTGAGACAAGCTGGTTATGGCACAAGCGACTTAGCCATCTCAATTTCAAGTCAATCAATAAGATTGCAAGAGATAAGCTAGTCAAAGGATTACCAGAACTAGTATATGACAAAGATCATATTTGTGAAGCATGTCAAGCTGGAAAACAAACCAAGTCATCCTTTACCAGCAAAGCAGCTCATTCATCTTCTAGAGTATTGGAGTTACTATACTTAGACTTATTTGGTCAAGTTAAGACATTAAGTATGAATGGAAGAAAGTACACTCTGGTTATCATTGATGATTACTCAAGATTCACTTGGGTTATCTTTCTGTTTAAGAAGAAAGAAACATTGGAGAAGCTGCCAAATATTCTCAACAAGATCATCAAGCAAAAGGAAACCTCTGTTGTGACAATCAGAACAGATCGAGGTATATGGATACAAGAACACCATCCTCCAGATCAGATTGTTGGGAACCCATCAAATCGAGTGAAGACTAGAAGGATGCATGGAGACAGTATACTTCTAAGTTGCTATGTATCTCGTGTTGAACCATCAGATGCATATGGAGCACTAAAAGATGAAGATTGGGTTATAGCCATGCAAGAAAAACTCAATGAGTTTAAAAGAAACCAAGTATGGTATCTTGTAGATAGACCAAGACACCAGGGCCTTATAGGTGTTAAATGGGTAAACAAGAATAAACGAGATGAGAATGGTGAAGTTGTTAGAAACAAAGCCAAATTAGTTGCAAAAGGATACAATCAACAAGAAGACATAGATTTTGATGAAACATTCGCACCGGTTGCCAGATTGGAAGCCATCAGACTGTTTCTAGTATACGCAGCATACAAGAGATTCAAGGTGTACCAGATGGATGTCAAGAGTGCATTCCTAAATGGTATTCTTGAAGAAGAAGTGTATGTAGAACAATCACCTGGTTTTGAAGAAGGAAATCCAGGCCAGAAGGTGTACAGATTAGCTAAAGCTGTTTATGGATTAAAGCAAGCACCCAGAGTGTGGTATGAGACATTATCAACGTTCCTGCTGGAATCAGGATTCAGAAGAGGTTCTGTTGACAAGAAATTGTTCATAATCAAAGTCAAAGAACATATCCTTTTTGTCCAGATATACGTTGATGATATCATTTTTGGAACACAATATGGTTATCTATGTGATAAATTTGCTGAACTTATGAAAAATAAGTATCAAATGTCCATGATGGGCGAGATGAATTTCTTTATAGGTTTGCAGGTGAAGCAGCTACCAGATGGTATATCATTTAATTATGAAAAATACATCAATGATCTGATCACCAAATTTGGAGTCAAAGATAGTAAAACTGTCCAGATTCCAATGCAGACCAATGGTAAGATAGATCCAGAAGGAAAACCAGCAAATATAACTCAATATAGGGGTATCATTGGTTCTTTACTATACTTAACTGCTAATCGACCTGACATTACTTTTGCAGTTGGAGTATGCACTAGATACTAGGCACACCCCAAGGAGTTCCATATGGAAGCATCCAAGAAGATATTAAGATATCTTAATGGAACAACACATATTCGATTATGGTATCCATGTGAGGAAAACTTTGAGTTAACAAGTTATTCAGATTATGCTGGATGCAAACTGGACAGAAAGTCAACATCTGGATCGTGCCGGTTTCTTGGAAACAAGCTGATTTCTTGGTTTTCAAAGAAACAAACATCAGTTGCTACATCAACAACAGAAGCAGTATGGCCGCTAGAAGCTGTTGTGCTCAGATACTCTGGTTAAAGTAGTAGCTCAAGGATTACGAGATCGATTTCAAGGAGATACCTATATTCTGTGATAGTTCGAGTGCTATTGCTATAACACAAAATCCAGTTCTACACACGAGATGCAAGCATGTTGATGTGAGACATTACTTCATTAGAGATCATGTAGAAAGGAAGCATGTCCAGATCGAGAAGATACACACAGATGTCCAATGTGCTGATATATTGACCAAAGCACTACCAGAAGAAAGATTCAAGATGCTATGTGGAAAGCTAGGATTGCTAAACCTAGATGAAAGAAACAGATCAACATCAGATCGATAAAACCAGATCATGTAGCAGATTGAAGAAGTTCATATCACTGTCTATGGTAGTCCATGAAGAACATAATAAGATATATCAGATCATGAGAGGCAGATTGTCAACAGATTGACATTCACCAGAATGTGGAGATTATAAGTATTAGATCACAACTTTAGTACTAGATGATAAGTATGAAGTTAATACCAGATGATACCAGATGGAAGTGAGAACCAGAAGACGTTACAAGCAAGACCAGATTGCTTGCAATATACACGTGTCAGAATTTGATTAATTAGTCATGAGGGAATTCAGAAATTTGTATCATTTTTCTGACCTAATTACCGCCCTAACTATAGGCTATAAAGTCATTTTCTGACATAGATTTGCTAAATCTTCCATAATTGTGATGATTAGTATAGTTTTGGGAACCGTGATTAAGGAATATCTCTACCATAAGAGGAAAAGAAAAGTTGCAGTGGTTAGTAAGATTTATACACTCCATCCTATGACCCTAGGATCAAGCATGTGCATCTGACGCAAGGAGAGGCGGCAAAACAAAGCTGAAGTGGGAAAATCTAAAAAAGGAGAAATTTATCCAAACCTTAAACTTCTTATCGCTTTCATCTCAGCCGTTGTTTATCATCCTATATATATGTGTCGTACGTGCATTCAACTGTTCACCTCACACTCTCAACTCACTGCGCACTACTCCTCTCTAAGCACTTAGGCATTTCCAAAATTCTAAAACCTCTTTCAAAAAAATTTCAATCTCAAATTCTCTTGAACAATGGCACCACAAACATCTATGTTTTTAGAACATGTTGCTGAGGTTCAGAAATACCTGTCACTGAACCATTCGCTGTTTTTGAAACCCATGGCTTCCGAAAGCTGGAAGAGATTTTCGCCATTGTTAAGTGTTGCAAATGTTTTTCATCGGTTATTATTCTTAAACTGCTAAGCATGCTCATAAAGAGGTTTTACTGTGAGATTAGTTTATGGAAACATGGTTTAATCTTTGTTTTGATATTCTTTGACTACATGTTGTTTTCTGGATTACTGGTCATATATATATTCGTGTTCTTCATGTTCATACTTATAACTGCGATATGGGGTATATGTTGCTAATATAACTGGAGATTATAAGTTATTCACTGCTGGATTTCTATACTTTGTAGGATTCCATAACATAGTAACTGCTCATCCCAAAATGTACTTAGCCAAACAGGCTACTACTTTTTATGTTACCTGGCACGATGCGAATGATGGACATGAAGCCAGCGTAACGATGCGTATTGGTGATAGGACAAGTAAAACAACATATGACGTGATAACCATGATTAACCAGGCGTATAGACTGAAGGATGAAGGAATGAGTCTGGATGAGATTACTGCAGAATAGCTTCAGGAAGCTGTGGACCAAGTGATGGTGATTCCCATTGCTTACACGGGAAAGATGTTCCAGAGGGCACTACTTCAACCAGGCTACAAGCTGGTTTGTGAGTTCATGAAGCTTATTTTTATGACGCACAGTGGATCATATGACCAGGTAATCTCGGAGAAGTTCAGAATCATGACTACAGTGATTATGAATTTGAAAGTCAACAGGAGCAGAATCCTTTTTGACCTTCTGGCGAAGGAAGCTCGCCTTGTGAAATGGACCAGGGATGCCAAGGGCAATGCTGTGTCTGTCAAAGTGAAGAGGAATCTAAGACACTTTACCAAAATCAGCTTCATGGTAGAGAACTTCTTCAAGCAACAAGTATGTGTGAATGCTGTGGAGTTTAATCCTAGGTTTACCATTCCCAAGGATCAACATCAGATAGAGATGTCCCTGTGAATCACTCTAGCTCTTTTTAACAAGGTAACTGATGAAGTCCATCATACTACTATGATGGAAATGGGAAGCTCCAACCCCATCTGGGTGCCACCCACCAAAGGGGTAGAGAAGAAGGAAAAAGCAACAAAGGAGAAGATACAGAAGGAGACAACTCAAAGAAAGCCACATGCCAAGAGGGAAAGTTCTATCGATACAGACACCTCCACTACCACTCAACAACCCAAGCAGAAAAGAATGAGATTGAGGAAAGTACATGAATCTCCACCACCAGTTGAGGAAGCTCAACCAGAGACTGCCACCCACCAACTAGAACATGAAGCTCAACAACCAGAGAGTTCTATTCCTCAGCAAGAAGAGGAAGCACAACTTGCTACAGAGGAACCTCAGTTTGTTGAACCAGAATCTAGTTTTGATCCCAACCAGACCACATACTTCTCCCCAGCTAGAACTGCTACCCCCCACCAGATCGTATGCAGAGGATCAATGAGGAGGATGAAGAAGATGAGGAGGTTGATGACGAAGAGGAGAAAAGGAAGCAGGTTGCAGACGTCATTCACCTACTGGAGAATGAGGCAGATCATTCTGTCCTCAAGGATTTTCCAGGAATCCATCTGCTGCCTGAGAGCTATGGAGCAACGAAGAGAGTAAAATTCTATTTGCTGGCCAAGGACAGCGAGTACTACATTTTTGATGCACTAATCCAAACTAGATTGATGGAGGAGTTGAAGAAAGAAGAAGCCACTTTACTGAGTCTACTCCAAGCAAGGACTGTTAGTGAAGTTAGAGCAGAATACCACCAACTCATATTGGCTATCATGAAGCACGAGGCCAGGTTGCTTAAAGTTGATCTGAAGTCATTCTATGCTAATAGAATGGACTTTTATACAAGTGTTGAGGGATCTGATGATGAAGCTAATCTAGATGTAAACATGAGAGGTCAAGGAGCTGACCAGACAGAACAACCCAGTACATCTGGCCAAGCAGATCAAACTCCACCACAACCACAACTAGAATATCTAGCATCAAAACCTGCGCTAATACAAGCAACTACCACCCAAAAACAAGACCCAAAAGCAGAGAAACTGAAGAAGAGGAAAAATAAGACACCGGTTATCAATCTGGACCCCATTGATGAAGAACCAGCAGGCCAGGTCATTGGCGGAGAACCTATGAACGAGATATACACACCAGGCGCTGCTGCAAATTTGAAAATGCACATTTCCTTCGTTGATCTAGAGGACATACTGGAACGAGAGCACAAGTCATTCAACAACCTGCAAGTTGATGACTTCATTTCATTAAGAATCCAAGATCACCTGACCACTACATGCAATTCAATTCAAAGAAAAAGCTACCCAGATCCTTGCTAATTTCAACCAACATCAGAAGGATTATGTAAATGATATGGATAAGGACATCCGCCAAAAGCTCAAGGACCAGGTCAAAGAGCTAAATAAAAAGATGGATGATGACAGGGCAGCTGCTGATACAGCCAGAGAGAAGTCTGACCAGAAGCTGGAGTCAGTGGACAAGAGAGTCCAGACCGTCCAGGCTTTGGTCATAGACATGCTGACTAAAGAAAAGGAGAGAATTGATATCGCAGTCAAGAGTCAATCTGCTGCCATTGCTGTTGAGATGAAGGAGGCCACAACACTGGAAATTCATACTCAATTGGTGCATTTTGAAGAAGAAAAGTACCCGACTCTCATGAAATAGCATCAAGTAAACATTCTGGATGATCTCCTCTATCCTACCCCAACAGAGCTTGATCATCAGAACACAAGAATCAACACACTCGAAGAAATTCAAGATACACATGACAAGACTCTCTCCATCATGAACAACAATCTGGAGAAGAAACTCTAAGCCACCGACCAGACCGTCAATCTCTTGCTGAACCTTAAAGCTGATGCTGAGCAGAAGATGGATGACATGAAGGCTGAGATCGATTCCCTCAGAACACTAATCAAGACAACCTTTGATGATGTCAAAAAAGGGGAAAGATCAGACAAGGGCGAAAATGGAGGAGGTAAGGGACGCCATGCAGACAAAGGCAAGGATAGTGCAGACAAACCTGGACCAGATCAAGGTCCAAGTCAAAGCACTGAACCAGTCCAACAAGCCAAGGAGAAGCCCTCCACTCCACCAAGGGCTGACCCTTCAATTGAAGCAGAACAACAACAACAACAACAGCCAACACGAGATAAAGGGAAAAAGCCAGTTGATGAAAACGACCAGATAGCTAAGCTTCTGCTATTTGGGATAAGTAGTGAGCAAGACTGTGATCCCATCTTTAGGGCACAGTTTGACAAAGACCAAGTTGCACAAGAAAGGAGGTTGGCAGAGAAGGAAGCCAGAGAAAAATCATATCAGACAACCTTCTCTCCACCATCATGTGAACGCTCTCAACATCAATCATCTCAGTCGACAACCCAGTCGAGAAAGAAGAAGAAGAATCCCTTCACTGCCTGGAACTTATCATTACAGAAAAAGACACCTAAAGATGTTTGGGTAGATGAAGCAGATCAGAAGGACTGGAAGCTAATTAAGCAAGGATTCATCATGAACAGATACATCTTAAGAGAACCTATCTACTCGGAGTCCACTCCAGATGAAGACTTTAATCGGTGCATGGACAATTTTGCAGAAAAAGAGCTGATACAAGGGATCAGAATGGCGGCCAAGAATGTTAAATTCCAAATTAAGGCACCCACGAGGGAGTACATGGCCTGTCCTATGATTCCAGGAAGCAGCATACTAGACAAGACGTATATTCTAGACTATATCAATCAAGTGACCAAGATCAAGGGCTATAAGATTAATAACCACGACCTAAACTATGCTAGAGTAAGGGACAAAATTTATGAGAGAATACAACTTACCTCCGACGCTCAACGCGAGAAAATGAAGAAATGAGGCGCTGGTAGATGGTTCTCTTAGATTTCTCAATTCTTTATCCATCTGTTGTCTTGCTAGCTCTCTGTTCTATTCTATACATGTAATCCACTTGTTCTTAAACTGATATATATACATGTAGGTTTTCTGATGACAAAGTCTCATTGTCCAGAACAAAATTAATGCCTATGATTGTTATATTTAATAACAATTTCATAATCCTTCTGGTTATTTTAAACCAGATAATGCTTAAATGCTTTATTTAGGATTAATTTGTAAAATGTGGTTTCGACATCATCAAAAAGGGAGAAATTGTTGGGAACCCCACAATATTTAGTTTTGATGATGTTCTCTCGAAACACACTTAGATTTAATTCTATTTGCTAGACTATTATATGTTCTACATGTACCAGATCACTACCATATAAAGTGAATTTGATAGAGAACATGATCTTTAGAACATATTAGAGAATGACTTAAAGTGTAGAGGAATACATCCTATAGAAGCAATTATGTCTTTGTCTTGTTCGAAGACCAGATCAATAGCAGACTACAAGCAAACAGATGATCTGTCCGAGGGCCACTCGATCTGGTTGCCAAGAATTATACACAGAGAGTGCAACCATACTTTGGAGCATTTTTGGAACAGATTGATATATGACCAGATCGACATCAATCTGCTTTGACCAGATCGTTCTTCAAAGTGAGGTAGCCTGGACCAGTTCAACTCCAGTCATCTGACATTCGATTATATGTTTAGAGATACTTAAATGAATCCAAGTCAACTTGCCACATCAGCAGATCTCTCGAAGATGGAAAGTTTATCTATTGGAGATCAAGTTTGGAAGGAGAATCAATCAAAGCGAAGAAGAAAGAAAGAAGCATCTATCAACCATCTGCTTTCCATATCTTGAAGATTTGGTCAACCTTCTACACAAGGCAAAAAGAGACTTTTAGGGATTCATATCTCTTTATTGGTAAATCTCATTTACTTCAAGCCAATCAAGACCAACAATTAGAAATTCAAATTCTACACCTATAAAACCTAGGAACCAAGAATGGAAGAGTACGAATACTTCAAGAATTTTATCAAGCTGTTACTCTGCTCAGAAATAAACTCATTCTTCAAAGTTCTATTTGAGAAGATTTATACACACCAGATCGTGTTCTAAGCCGTTCGTGATCGAAATCACACCACTCGAATAGAGAAGGAGAAGGAAGATAGCTTCGCTAGCTAGTAGTTTTCTAGTGGATTAACGTGAAGATATCTTATTGCAGTTGTGTACTATAAGTTGTAAAGGGACACGACCCTTATTCGTGCATAAGTCTCAACCAGATTGTGTTTGAAACTTGTGGCTCGTTCTCAACGAGTATAAAGAAGAGAGTATCCTAGTAGTGGATATCTAATCCAGTTTGGATTGGACCGTGGATGTAAGGGGTTTCCCGAACCACATAAAAAAATTGTGTTATTTATATTCTGCATATTTATTTTCAGTTGTTTATTAACTAACCAGCATGTCCATACAATCTGCATTCTTAATCAATCTGCTAAATTATTCGTTTAAATTTTGCAAAGGTTTTCTAATAAAGAGCACTGACTAAGTCCACCATATTCCGCACACAACACTCTGTTAGAGAACAAGATCACTCTTGATCTCTGCTAAGTATTTTCACAAGAGAGTATCAATCTGGACAAATTGTGATCGTTCTGGTCATCGATCTGGTTTATCAAATTTAAGCAATCTTCTTACAGAAAGCTTAAACTCTCTAAGTAATTGTTGGTCCCGAAAGAGCAAGGTTTGGTGTATGGGGGGGAGGGGGGAATACACAAAATACAAACTTTTCAGTTTAATTGGTTATTTATTAGAGAGATCAAGCTATTCTTAAATAATAAATTGCTCGGCAGATGACTAACCAGATTGATCAGCAGATCGATACCAGGTCAGTCCAAACAGATTGCTCTCTAGTGAAGACACTTAGATAATAATAAGAGTGATCTTATTATTTTCTAAGTATTGTGTGTGCGGAAATATGGTGGATTTAGTGAGTGCTCTTATATAGAAAACCTTAAAGATTAACCAGATTGATTAAAGCAGATTGATTGAGATGCAGTCTATATGGTAGTGCAGAGAGTTAGAATAATAATAAACAACTGAAAGTAAATATGCAGAAAGATAAATAACACAGTTGTTTAACGTGGTTCGGGAAATCCCTACGTCCACGATCTGATCAAAACTAGACCAGATTATTCACTACTAGGATACTCTTCTTCTTTATACTCGTGGAGAACGAGTCACAAGTATCAATCAAAGCTAGAAGGATACTTATGCACGAAGTAAGGGTCGTGTCCCTTTACAACAGATTACCTCTACGTTACCACTAGAAAACTACTAGCTAGCAGGGTGATCTTCTTTCTCTCGATAAGACAGACTTGAATCGAGGTTGGGTTGGTGTGATATAGAATCACAGGTAGTTTGAAGCTCTTAGTCTGGTTCAAAGAGTGATTTGCTTGAGAGTAGATTATCGATGTAGTGCACATGTATTTCTCCAGATCTTGAACTTCAAATATATAGGCTTTGAATTTAAAAATTCTAGCCGTTGTTGATTGGCGTGAGATTGATTGTAGATGCCAATCAATGATATCCATCATATCTGTTCTTGCCTTTTAGAAACGTTGACTCAATCCTCTAAGTATGGAAAGCAGATCGCTAACGGTTACTTTCCTTCCTTGTGTCAATCGTGGATTCTCTTCCCAAACCCTATTGGATGGGCTTCAATATTGACGTGGCAAGAGGATATGATGTGTAGAGTGATGTCATCTGGTGGTTTGATGACTCTATTGATCTGGTGATACGCTGTGATCATTGATTTGGTTGGTGATCTGGTTGCTGTCTGTCACAGCAGATCGATTTCTTCTTGGCGAGAAATCTTGGCCTTCATCCTATACTATTTATAGAAATGACTTCTATAGGAATAATTACTTTACATGCTAAGTCATCTCCTAATCTGTTCTCTATCAGAATTCACTTTATATGTAGTGATCTGTTAACACGTAGAACAATTTAACTCTAAAAGGACTAAGTGTGTTTTGAGAGATCATCATCAAAACTAAAATACTTTAGGGTTCCCAACAATTTTCCCCTTTTTGATGATGTCGAAACCACACTCTTATAATTATATCCTAATAACTCATTAAGAGAGATCTGGTTTGATAGCCAGATGATTAAGTTTTTGTTATTAGGTTATAACGATTAAAAGCAGTTTGTATGTGTTCTGGACAATAAGAAGTTGTCATCAGAAACTCAAATGATCTTCATAGATAAGAGGCAAATTAAGTTTACAGTTCATCAAGAAATAAGAATTACAGATAGTAAAGATGTGAGAAATGAGTATCTATCTGCTCTTCCTCCTTTCTTCTTATTGCTTCTTCATTTTGGCTCTCGTCTCATCTGATATTAGCTGCACGCTCTCATATACTCCTTCTCTGACCCTTATGTAGTCTGGGTCCTCAACATCTATTTTATATCCTCTGTTTTCAGCAAGCTGGTTCATGAAATTAAGCAGATAGGTTTTGTCTGGAAGCTTGGTGCCAGGTATTTCAGGACATTCTCTAAACTCCCTCTCCGGAGCAGTGATTGTGACCTGGGCTTCTGCAGCTACTGCTCGAATGGCCTCCACCAGATCTTTTGCATCATTCATGTCCAAGTATAGGTTGAATGCTTCATTGGGTGTGCCTTCGCAATATGCAGGTTCTCTGATGAAGTAGCGACACATAATGAAGCCATACTTTAGTCCCTCCCAACCATTCTTCAAGTTATCTGGGACCCAGTTGGTCTCTCCTTCTTTTGTCTTGTTTGTCTTGATAGAAGCAGATGAGAACCAACCAGATCCAGATCTTTTCTTCCTCTTTAGCGGTTGAGAGTGACTCGATCTGCTGGATGTAGACTTTGATGCTTTCTGAGCTGGGGCAGATGGTGGGCATGATCGATCTGGTGCAGTTAGCAGCTCAGGCTGAGCTTCTTTCCTTTCTATCGTGGCACCAGATTGACCCTTGCCTTTCTCCGCCACTTTCTCCTTCCCTTTCTTAGATCCTTCCCCCTTTTCGACGTCATCAATATACATCTTGATGAGTGCCTTAAGGGAGGTGATCTCCTCCTTCATGTCCTTCATCTCTTTCTTTGAGTCTATCTTTTGTGTGAGCAGTGAGGTAATGTTCAAATTGGAGTCATCGACCTTCTTCTCCAGTGAGGCTCTAGTTTTGATCAAATCAGCTTTGTAGTTTTCTTGGTCTTCCTTGATTATCCCAATTTCATCAAAATAGGAATCAATTAAGGTCTTTGTGGGATAGCGCAATTCGCTCATCTTCCTTTCCACAAAACTTTTCCCTTCATTCTCAAACTTCCTGAATAGTGATCTGGTTTCTGCATTGGCTGCTTTGATCACCTCTTCAGCTATCCCATCTGTCTGCTCTTTAATAGCTCTATGCACCATGTCCTTTTCTTTCTTGGCAAAATCAGAAATTATCTTGTACATTTCATTGACTTTAAGCTCCATGGTGGTCAGGGTCTGATCAATTTGAGCCTTTCTTTCCTCAGCTGTTGATCTGTCATCATCCAATTTCTTACTTAGCTCTTCCAGCTTCAACCTGCAGACTCTCCTCAAATCTGAGTCCACCTGGTCCACATGAGACTTTAGATGATTGTTGAATTCTGTAAGGATGCGGGTGGCCTGGTCTTGGACTGTGGATATAGTCCCGTACATGAACTTGTCAACCTTGTTGGAGATTAAGTCCTTCACTTGTTTGTTGGATAGGGATTGATGCTGAGTCATCAATATATCCTCCAGATTGGTTGACTCCACAAACTCTTCCATTGTTGCTGCGACAACAGGGGTGTATATGTCATCTATTAGTTTACCCCCCACCCTCTGTCCAGCTGGCTCTGTCTCCTCTCATGGATAATCAACCACTTTAATCTGTATCTGGCGGGTTCTGGCTAGTTCCCCCTCAGCCTGTGCAGGTATCTGTTCTGGTGTATCAGCCAGGTGCTGATCTGGTTCTGATTCTGCTATTGCTGCACCCTGTTGGTGAGCTTCAGCAAGTTCTTCATTTTTATCCTCATCTATCACACTTTCGAAAAATTGTAGCATTCCAGCTTTCTCATATATAGATCTCAGATCGATCTTTAACTTTTGAGCTTCTTGCTAAGCTATTGCCAAGATACTCTGCGGGTAAGTTTCTCTCAACTCTGCAATAGAGGAGACTTCGAATATGTTCAGAAATGTGGCTTCTTCTGCTTTGAGTGTGTCAATTGATCTTGTTTTGAGTAGGGCATCAAGGACATAAAATTCCTTGTCCTTGATGAGGAGCAGTAGTTTGACTCTCTTGGCTGCATCATAGCTCTCTGGTGTGAGCTGGATGCCTAGAAATGACTTAAGGACTGCTCGGTCTGCTTCAGCTTCCATCAGTTTCACCACAGTCTCCGCTGTTTTCTTCTCCACATCCTCATCGGAGGATTCATCTTCTCCTTCATCATCCTCATCAATCTGCTCCAAAGGTTCAGCAGATGATGGACTGGCAGTGTGAACGGGTGAGAAGTCCTTTGCTTGACTTGGTCCAGGGAGGAGATGGGGGCAACATCCTCTGGTGGTCCTCCAACCAGAATCTCCTCTTCCTCAACCTCCTGTTGAGGGATAGATGGTTCAGCAATGACAGGTTCTTGAACTTGAACTTCTTCCACAGGTTCAGCAAGTTTTTGTAACCTTCTTCTCTTTTGCTTAGGCTGTTGAGCTGCTGTGGAAGCATCAGTATCCACTGAGCTAGCTCTCCTTGTCACTCTTTTGGAAGGAGTTCGTTCAATAGGCTTTTCTTTCGTGGCCTTGGACTTAGTGGATTTCTCAGCAGGAGCAGATGGTGGAATCCAGATCGGGTTGGAGCTTCCCATCTCCATCAGTACATTTGCAAAAACAGGGTCTGTCACCCTTGCAATCAGATTAGCAGAAATTCTCATCGACATCTCAATTTGATGTTGGTCTTTGGGAAAGTGCAATCTGGGGTTGAATTCAACCATGATATCCCATTTGTGCTATTTGAAAAAGGATTCCAGCATGTAGCTGATCTTGGTGGAGTGCCTCAAGATGCTCCTCCTTACTTCAATCCCAGGGCATGCTCCTTTCACGAATGTGATCATTTTGGCCTCCTTTGCCAATAGATCAAAAAGGATTCTGCTCCAGTTCACTGGCAGATTCAGCACAACTGCAGCTAGTATCTTGAATTTTTCTGGGGTGACCTGATCATAGGAACCATTGTGGTTCATGAAAATTCTCTGGACGAATTCGAAGACAATCTTGAATTCGGGTGCTAGTAGTGCCCTATTGAATATCTTGTTCGTATAGTGGATGGGCACTACCATCACAGTTTCTATCCCGTCTTGTAATTGTTCTTTAGTAATATCTCCAAGAGTGAGACCTTCATCCTTCAGTTTATAAACCTCATCGATGATGTTCAGTACGTTGTATGTAGTGTTGCTAATGGTGCTGCCCTTGCTCACTCTGATAGTGGCTTCATTCCCGCCTTTCTCTCCTTGCCATGAGAGATAGAAGGCTGCTACTTCCTTTGGCAAGAAATGGACAGGGTGTGTGGTAATGATATTGTGAAATCCTACAGCAAGGACAAAGCAATATATATATGAGCACTATCCTTCCATCAATGAAGTATGAGTGCCCAATAGCAGTTTACAGAATATAGAGTTCTACACTACAGTACAAGTGCACATATGCATGCAAATGGGTAAAGCTGATTTTCAATACAAGTTTGAGAAATTTCAGAGCATTCAAGATATAAAACAGTTTAAGAGATTTTTTTTTTAAACAAATGGAAACCTTTGCAGCTTCTAACAAGGTCGAAAGCCTTGTCCAGTTTGTGAAATCCGAAGGTGTCAAGAACTGCGTAAAGATCTTGATGAATGTATGGGTTCAAAAATTTCACTTGTTCAAGAAACAGAGAAGATTTTGGAGCCATGTTGACAGATAGGTTTTTGAAGATTGAGAGAGTTTGAAAGGATGAAAAATTTGCTAAGTGTCGAAGAAGAAGAATGTAGATGATAGTCGAACCGCCTTATCAAATATATATAGAGATAAGTGATAAATAAGGTAATAAATTAATTGATATTCTTCCCTTTTTCAGCTTTTCCCGCCTCTCTGAGTAATAGACTTAGGGTCCATTATCTTCTCTCTTCTGCGTTTGATACACGCGCTCAATCCTACGGTTGTGGTGTGGCGCGTGTTTTTTTTAGCCGTCAATTTTCTTCCTTTTTCTTGGTTTGGTAAAAATCTCCTCGATCACGTTTCCCAAATACTGTACTTAATCATCAAAAAATAAAAGATTTGGTATATAATGTCAGAATTTAGATATATATGCTATGATTAACTTGATATAATCGCCGTATCTTGTTGACTTTCCCCCTTGACCAAGTAATGGGAAATATTAATAAAAGAACTAATTAATATCCAGATTGATCTCCTAATTAACGAACTGTTGTCAACATTATAGATCTGTTCGTGCCACTTTCCAATTTGGACATCAATCTAGTGTAATGACCTTTTAATAATTCCCAGTTGGAATTTGATTGATCTGTTTGACCATTAACATGTACTTAGTGATCTGGTGTCAATTCCCAGTTGGAATTTTACATGATCTGGTCTATATCAATCTAGATTATGTCAATCTGGTTCTAATTCCCTGTTGGAACATGATGAACTTGTGTCAATTCCCAGTTGAAATTTTATATGATCTGTTCTAAGACTATCTGGTCCTTTCTTCCAGATTTAACAATCCTAATTTCCCACAAAGCATCTTAAATCTTTCTTCTGGTAATGCTTTAGTGAGAATATCTGCTCTCTGTATCTCAGTGTGTATCTTCTCGATCTGCACATGTTTTCTTTCAACATGATCTCTTATAAAGTGATGTCTCACATCTACATGTTTGCATCTGGTATGCAAAATAGGATTCTGTGTGATTGCTATAGCACTTGAGCTATCACAGATGATGGGTATGTCCTTGACATCGATCTCGTAGTCTTTGAGTTGTTGTTTTAATGAGAGTATTTGTGCACAACAGCTCCCTGCCGCCATGTATTCAGCTTCTGTGGTTGATGTGGCAACAGATGTCTGCTTCTTTGAGAACTAAGAGATCAGTTTATTTCCTAAAAACTGACATGTACCAGATGTTGACTTTCTGTCCAGCTTACATCCAGCATAATCTGAATCTGTGTATCCAGTTAGCTCAAAGTTGTCTTCACATGGATACCATAATCCAATGTGAGTTGTTCCCTTAAGATATCTTAATATCTTCTTAGCTGCTTCCATGTGAGACTCTTTTGGGTTTGCTTGATATCTTGCACACACACCTACTGCAAATGTGATGTCAGGTCGACTGGCAGTTAAATAGAGTAGTGATCCTATGATCCCTCTGTATTGAGTGATGTTTGCTGGTTTTCCCTCTGGATCTGGATCAATTTTCCCATTGGTCTGCATTGAAATTTTAACAGGCTTACTATCTTTGATCCTGTTGGGAAACCTTAAGTATTTTTAATTTTGATGATGATCTCTCGAAACACACTTAGTATTTCTTTGAATTAA
>JAPKLX010001885.1:0-14034 GCA_026898415.1 Leonotis leonurus
CGGAAAAAGGCAAGGGTCAATCTGGTGCCTCGATAGAAAGGAAAGAAGCTCCACCTGAGCTGCTGATTGCACCAGATCGATCAAGCGCACCATCTGCCCCAGCTCAGAAGGCATCAAAGTCTACATCCAGCAGATCGAGTCACTCTCAACCATTAAAGAGGAAGAGAAAGTCTGGATCTGGTTGGTTCTCTTCCGCTCCTATCAAGACAAAGAAGACACAAGAAGGAGAGACCAACTGGGTCCCAGAAACTTTGAAGAATGGTTGGGAGGGACTCAAATATGGCTTCATCATGTGTCGTTATTTCATCAAGGAGCCAGCATACTGCCAAGGCACAGCGAATGAAGCGTTTAACTTATACTTGGATAAGAATGATGCTAGGGATCTGGTGGAGGTTACTATCACTGCCCCGGAGAGGGAATTTAGAGAATGTCCTGAAATACCTGGCACTAAGCTCCCAGACAAGACATACTTGCTTAATTTCATCAACCAGCTCGTTGAAAACATAGGATATAAAATAGATGCTGAGGACCCAGACTACATAAGGGTCAGAGAAGGAGTATATGAGAGCGTGCAGCTAATATCAGATGAGACAAGGGCCAAAATGAAGAAGCAACAAGAAGAAAGGAGGAAGAGCAGATAGATACTTATTTTCACATCTTTACTATCTGTAATTCCTGTTTTTGATGATCTGAAAACTTATTTTGTCTCTTATCTATGAAAATTGTTTGAGTTTCTGATGACAACATCTTATTGTCCAGAACATATACAAATGGCTATTAATCGTTATAATCTAATAACGAAAACATAAACAATCTGGATCTCAAAACAGATCAATCTTAATGAGTTATTAGGATATAATTGTAAAGTGTGGTTTCGACATCATCAAAAAGGGGGAAATTGTTGGGAACCCTTAAGTAGTTTAGTTTTGATGATGATCTCTCGAAACACACTTAGTCCTCTTTAGAGTTAAACTGTTCTACATGTTAACAGATCACTACATATAAAGTGAATTCTGATAGAGAATAGATTATGAGATGACTTAGCATGTAAAGGAACTATTCCTATAGAAGTCATTTCTACAATAGTATAGGATGCAGATCAAGATTTTTCACCAAGAATAAATCGATCTGCTGTCAACCAGATCATTGACCAGATCGATGTTCACAGCCAAGAACCAGATCGATAGAGTCATCAAACCACCAGATGACATCATCCTACACATCATGTACTCTTGCCACGTCAAAATTGAAGTCCATCCAACAGGGTTTGTAAAGAGAATCCACCATTGACACAAGGAAGGAAAGTAACCGTTAGCGATCTGCTTTCCATACTTAGAGGATTAAGTCAACGTTTTTACAAGGCAAGAACTGATATGATAGATATCAGTGATTGGCAATCTACAATCAATCTCACGCCAATCAACAACGGCTGGAATTTTAAATTCAAAGCCTACATATATTTGAAGTTCAAGATCTGGACGAGGATATACGCGCTAAATTGAAAAAGCGACTCTCAAGCAATCATTCTTTGAACCAGACTAAGAGCTTCAAACAACCTGTGATTCTACATCACACCAATCCAACCTCGATTCAAGTCTGTCTTATCGAGAGAAAGGAGATCACCCTGCTAGCTAGTAGTTTTCTAGTGGTAACGGAGAGGTAATCTGTTGTAAAGGGACACGACCCTTATTTCGTGCATAAGTATCCTTCTAGTTTTGATTGATACTTGTGACTCGTTCTCCACGAGTATAAAGAAGAAAGAGTATCCTGGTAGTGGATAATCTGGTCTAGTTTTGATCAGATCGTGGACGTAGGGATTTCTCGAACCACGTTAAACAGCTGTGTCATTTATCTTTCTACATATTTACTTTCAGTTGTTTATTATTCTAACTATCTGCACTACCATATAGTCTGCATCTCTAATCAATCTGCTTTATTCAATCTGGTTAATCTTTAAGGTTTTCTATATAAGAGCACTCACTAAATCCACCATATTTCCGCACACACAATACTTAGAAAACAATAAGATCACTCTTATTATTATCTAAGTGTCTTCACTAGAGAGCAATCTATTTGGACTGACCTGGTATCGATCTGCTGATCAATCTGGTTAGTCATCTGCCGAGCAATTTCTTATTTAAGAATAGTTTGAACTCTCTAATAAAAAACCAAGTAAACTAAAAAGTTTGTATTTGGTGTTTTCCCCCCCCCCCCCCCCATACACCAAACCTTGCTCTTTCGGGACCAACAATGCACTAGTTTGCACAATTGAAATATTATCCACATTGATATGATCATCTCAACATAACATTCAGGTAGCTTGTCGTTACATAAAACAAAATCTTTGAGCCGAGGAGTAGCCCAACTTGCATTACCTATAAATTCCATCACCAAATCATGGAGTCTTAATATTAGAGTTGTACACCGTATTCCTAATATTTTTAACCTTATGAGATTCCTCATTTCTTTCTCCGCCCATATCTTAACCATTTTTTGAGGATTATGCTTGTAGTACCCATGAATGAATAAAGTATATTATACCCACTAAGATATCTGTGCATTAGTTTACCCATCAAATATATTATTAGCATTGATATGATCATCTAAACTTAACAATCACCTAGGTTGTCGTTAGATAAATCAACATATTTGAGCCGAGGAGCAGCCCAATCTACATTGCCTATAAATTTCATCACCAAATCTTGGAGTCTTAAAAGTATTGGAGCTAGACACAGTATTCCTGATGCTTTTAGCCTCAGGAGATTCCTCATTTATTTCTCTGCCCATATCCTAACCATTTTTTCAAGATTATGCTTGTAATACCCATGTATGAATAAAGTATATTATACTCACTAATATTTTCATGAACTAGCTTACACTTGTGAAATATTATCCGCATTGATATGATAATATCAACATAACATTCACGTAGATTGTCATTAGATAAATCAACATCTTTGAGCCGAGAAGCAGCTCAACCTACATTGCTTATAAATTTCATCACCAAATCATGGATTCTTTAAAGTATTAGAGCTGGCCCCGTATTTCTGAAGCTTTTAGTCTCATGAGATTCCTCATTTCTTTCTCCGCCCATATATTAACCATTTTTTGAGGATTATGCTTGTAGTACTCATGTATGAATAAAATATATTGTGTTCACTAATATATCCATGTACTAGCTTACACTTTTGGAATACTATTCGCATTAATATAATCATCTCAACATAACATTCACGTAGCTTTTCGTTAGATAAATCAATATCTTTGAGCCGAGGAGCAGCCCGACCTGCATTGCGTTTAAATTCCATTACCAAATCATGGATTCTTAAGAGTATTGGAACTTGACATCGTATTTCTGATACTTTTAGCCTCATGAGATTCCTCATTTTTTCTCCGCCCATATATTAACCATTTTTTGAGGATTTTTCTTGTAGTACCCATGTATGAATAAAGTATATTATACTCACTAACATCTTCATGCACTAGTTCACACAATTGATATATTATCCGCATTGATATGATCATCTCAAAATAACATTCATGTACCTTGTCGTTAGATAAATCAAAATCTTTGAGCCGAGGAGTAGCCCAACTTTCATTGCCTATAAATTCCATCACAAAATCATGGAGTCTTAAAAGAATTAGATATGTTCACCGTATTCCTAATTCTTTTAGCCTCGTGAGATTCCTCATTTTTTCTCCGCAAAAATATATTATACTCACTAAAATCTCTTTGCACTAGCTTACACATATGATATATATTATTCGCATTTATAATATCATCTCAACATAACATTCACGTAGTTTGTCGTTAGATAAATCAACATCTTTGAGTCGAGGAGCAGCTCAACTTATCTTTCCTATAAATTCCATAACCAAAATATGTCTTAAAAGTATTGGAGCAAGAGAACGTATTCCTGATGCTTTAATCCTTTTGAAATTCCTCATTTCATTCTCCGATCATATCTTAACCATTTTTCGATTATTTTGCTTGTAGTACAAAAGTATGAATAAAGTATATTATACTTACTAAGATATCCATGCACTAATTTACACTTCTGATATATTATCCGCATTGATATGATCATCTCAACATAACATTCATGTAGGTTGTCGTTAGATAAATCAACATCTTTCAGCCGAGTAACAGCCCAATCTGCATTGCCTATAAATTCCATCACCAAATCATGGAGTCTTAAAAGTATTGTAGCTGGACACCGTATTCCTAATGCATTTTGCCTCATGAGATTTCTCATTTCTTTCTCTGCCCATGTCTTAACCATTTTACGAAAATTATTTTTCCAGTACCCATGTATGAATAAAGTATATTATACTCACTAAGTTATCCGTGCAATAGCTTACCTTTCAAATAATTTATTTGCATTGATACGATCATGTCAACATAACATTCACGTAGGTCGTTAAAGAAATCAACATCTTTGAGCCAAGGAACAGCCCAACCTGTCTTGCCTATAAATTCCACCACCAAAACATGGATTCTTAAAAGTATTGGAGCTAGACACCGTATTCCTGATGCTTTTAGACTCTTTAGATTCCTCATTTCTTTCTCCCCCCATGTCTTAACAATTTTTCAATGATTATGCTAGTAGTACCCATATATTAAAAATATATATTATACTCACTAAGATGTCCATGCACTAGCTTAAACTTCTGATATAATATCTACATTGATATGATCATCTCAACATAACATTTACGTAGCTTGTCATTAGATAAATCAACATCTTTGAGCCGAGATACAGCTCAACCTGCATTGCCTATAAATTTCATCAACAAATCATGGAGTCTTAAAAGTATTAGAGCTGGACACCGTATTCCTGATGCTTTTATCCTCATGAGATTCATCATTTCTTTCTCTGCCCATATCTTAACAATTTTTCGAGGATTATGCATGTTGTACCCATTTCTGAATAAACTATATTATACTCATTAATATCTCAATGCACTAGCTTATAATTTTGATATATTATCCGCATTGATATGATCATATTAACATTACATTCACGTAGATTGTAGGTAGATAAATGAACATTTTTGAGTCGAGGAGAAGGCCAACCTGTCTTGCCTATAAATAACATAACCAAAACATGGATTCTTAAAATTATTGGAGTTAGACACCGTATTCTTGATGCTTTTATCCTCTTTAGATTCCTCATTTCTTTCTTCGTCCATATCTTAATCATTTTTTGATGATTATGATTCTAGTACCCATTTACGAAAAAAGTATATTATAATCTCTAAATCGCCATGCACTAGCTTACGATTCTGATATATTATCCGCATTGATATGATCATCTTAACATAACATTCACGTAGCTTGTCGTTAGATAAATCAACATCTTTGTGCCGAGGATCAATCCAACCTGTATTTCCTATAATTTCCATCACCAAAACATGGAGCCTCAAAAGTATTCGAGCTGGACACCGTATTCTTTATGCTTTTAACCTCATGAGATTCCTCATTCGCGTAGCAGCCCAACCTACATTGCGTATAAATTCCATTACCAAATCATGGATTCTTAAAAGTATTTGAGTTGGACACAGTATTCCTAATGCTTTTAGCCTAATGAGATTCCTCATTTTTTCTCCGTCCATATATTAACAATTTTTTGAGGATTATACTTGTAGTACCCATGTATGAAAAAAGTATATTATAGTCACAAATATCTACATGCACTAGTTTACACAATTGATTTATTCTCCGCAATGATATGATCAAATCAACATAACATTCACGTAGCTTGTCGTTAAATAAATGAAAATCTTTGATCCGAGGAGTAGCCCAACTTACATTGTCTATAAATTACATCACCAAATCATGGAGTCTTAAAAGTATTAGAGTTGTACACCATATTCCTGATGCTTTTAGCCTCATGAGATACCTCATTTCTTTCTCCGCAAATATCAAAACCATTTTTCGAGAATTATGTTACAATACCCATGTATGAATGAAGAATTCACTTAGCTTGTCGTTAGATAAATCAACTTCTTCGAGCTGAGGAGCAGCCATACCTGCATTGCATATATATTCTATCACCAAATCATGGAGTGTTAAAAATATTAGAGCTGGACACCGTATTTCTGATGCTTTTAGCCTCATAAAATTCCTCATTTCTTTCTCCACCCATGTCTTAAACCATTCTTCGAATATTATGCTTCGAGTACCATGTATAAATAAAGTATATTATACTCACTAAGATCTCTATGCACTAGCTTACACAACTGATATATTATCCGCATTGATATGATCACCTCAACCTAAATTCACGTAGGTTGTCGTTAGATAAATCAACATCTTTGATCTGAGGAACAACCCAACATTCATTGCCTATAAATTCCATCACCAAAACATGGAGTTGGACACCTTATTCCTAATGCTTTTTGCCTCATGAGATTTCTCATTTCTTTCTCTTCCCATGTCTTAACCATTTTTCGATAATTATGCTTCCAGTACCCATGTATGAATAAAGTATATTATACTCACTAATATCTCCATGCACTAGCTTACACTTCTGATATATATTATCCGCATTGATATGATCATATCCACATAATATTCACGTAGTTTGTCGTTGGATAAATCAACATATTTGAGCCGAGGATCAATCCAACCTGTATTTCCTATAATTTCCATCACCAAAACATGGAGCCTCAAAAGTATTCGAGCTGGACACCGTATTCTTTATGCTTTTAACCTCATGAGATTCCTCATTTTTTTCTCTGCCAATATCTAAACCATTTTTCGACGATTATACTTGCAGTCCATGTATGAATAAAATATATTATACTCACTAATATCTCCTTGCATCAGCTTACACTTCTGATATATTATCCGCATTGATATGATCATCTCTACATAATATTCACGTAGCTTTTTGTTAGATAAATCAACATCTTTGAACCGAGGATTAGCCCAACGTGCATTGCCTATAAATTTCATCACCAAAACATGAAATTTTTGAAGTATTGGAGTTGGACACCGTATTCCTGATGCTTTCATCCTCAAGAGATTCCTCCTTTCTTTCTCCGCCCATATCTTAATCTTTTTTCGAGGATTATGATTGCAGTACCCCTGTATGAATAAAGTATATCATACTTACTAATATTTTCATGCACTAGCTTACACTTTTGATGTATTATATGCATTGATATGATCATCTTATAATATCATTCATGTAGCTTGTCTTTAGATAAATCAACATCTTTGAGTTGAAGAGCAGCCCAACGTGCATTGCCTAAAAATTCCATCACTAAATCATGGAGTCTTAAAATTGGAGCTGGACACCGTATTCCTGATGCTTTTAGCCTCATTATATTCCAAAATTCTTTCTCCACCCATATCTTAACCATTTTTCGAGGATTATGCTTGCAATAAACATGTATGAATAAAGTATATTATACTCATTAATATTTTTATGCACTTGGTTACATTTCTAATATATTATCCACATTGATATGATCAGATCAACATAATATTCACGTAGTTTTTCATTAGATAAATCAACATCTTTGTGCCGAGGAACAAATCAATCTTAATTGCCTATAAATTCCATCACCAAATCATGGAGTCTTAAAAGTATTATTGTTGTACACCATATTCCTGATGCTTTTATCCTCATGAGATTCCTCATTTCTATCTCCACATATATCTAAACCATTTTTCGAGGATTATATTTCCAGTAGCCATGTATGAATAAAGTATATTATACTCACTAAAATCTCCATGCACTAGCATACACTTCTGATATATTATCCGTATTGCTATGATCAACTTAACATAACATTCATGTTGCTTGTCGTTAGAAAAATCAACATCTTTGAGCCGAGGAGCAGCCCAACTGCATTGTGCATATATTTCATCACCAAATCATGTATTCTTAAAAGTATCGGAGTTGGATAAATCTCAACATAATATTCACGTAGCTTGTCGTTAGATAAATCAATATCTTTGAGCCGAAGAGCAACCCAACCTGCATTGTCTACAGATTCCATCACAAAATCATGGAGTCTTAAAAGTATTGGAGCTGGACACCGTATTCCTGATGCTTTTATCCTCATGAGATTCCTCATGTTTTCTCCGCCCTTATATTAACCATTTTTTGAAGATTATACTTGTAGTACCCAAGTATGAATAAATTATATTATACTTACTAATATCTTCATTCACTAGTTTACAAAATTTATATATTATCCGCATTGATATGATAATCTCAATATAACATTCACGTAGTTTGTCGTTAGATAAATCAAAATCTTTGAGCTGAGGAGTAACCCAACTTTTATTGCCTATAAATTCCATCACCAATTGATGGAGTCTTAAAAGTATTAGAGTTGTACACCGTATTCCTATGATTTTAGTCTCATGAGATTTCTCATTTCTTTATCCGCTCATATCTTAACTATTTTTCGAGAATTATGTTTCCAGTACCCATGTATGAATAAAGTATATTATAATCACTAAAATCTCCATGAACTAGCATACACTTCTGATATATTATTCGCATTGATATGATCATCTCAACATAACATTCACGTAGCTTATCGTTAGATAAATCAACATCTTTGACCCGAGGAATAGCTCAACATGCATTGCCTATAAATTTTATCTCCAAATAATGGAGTCTTAACAGTATGGGAGCTGGACACCGTATTCCTGATGCTTTTAGCCTCATGAGATTTCTCATTTCTCTCTCCACCAATTTATTAACCATTTTTCGAGGAGTATGCTTGTAATACCCATGTATGAATAAAGTATATGTTGGTCCCGAAAGAGCAAGGTTTGGTGTATGGGGGGGGGGGGGGGAATACACCAAATACAAACTTTTCAGTTTACTTGACAAATTATAAGAGAGTTCAAGCTATTCTGTATAAGAAATTGCTCGGCAGATGACTAAACAGATTGATACACTGATCGATTACCAGTTTAGTCCAAACAGATTGCTCTCTTAATGAAAACACTTAGTCAATAATAAGAGTGATCTTATTACTTTCTGAGTGTTGAGTGTGCGGAATAATGGTGAATTTAATGAGTGCTCTTGCCTATAAATTCCATCACTAAATCATGGAGTCTTAAAAGTGGAGCTGGACACCGTATTCCTTATGCTTTTATCCTAACGAGATTCCTCATTTCTTTCTCTGCCCATATCTTAACCATTTTTTAAGGATTATGCTTGCAGTACCCATGGATGAATAAAGTATATTATACTCACTAATATTTTCATGCACCAACTTAAATTTCTAAAATATTATCCGCATAGATATGATTATATCAGCATAACATTCACGTAGTTTTCCATTAGATAAATCAACATCTTTGAGCCGAGAAGCAACTCAACCTGCATTGCCTATAAATTTCATCACCAAATCATGGAGTCTTAAAAGTATTGGAGCTGGATACCGTATTCCTGATGCTTTTAACCTCATGAGATTCCTCATTTCTTTCTCCGCCCATATATTTACCATTTTTCGAGGATTATGAATGTAGTACCCATGTAAGAATTAAGTGTATTATATTCACTAATATATACATGCACTTGCTTAGACTTTTGATATATTATCCTTATTGATATGATCATCTCAACATAACATTCATATAGCTAGTCGTTAGATGAAAAAAAATCTTTGAGCCGAGGATTAGCCCATCTTGCATTGCTTATAAATTTCATCACCAAATCATGGGGTTTTAAAAGTATTAGAGTTGTACACCGTATTCCTGATGCTTTTAGTCTCATGAGATTCCTGATTTCTTTCTCCGCCAACTTCTAAACCATTTTTCAAAGATTATATTTCAAGTACCAATGTATGTATAAAGTATATTACATTAACTAAAATCTCCATGCACTAGCTTATACTTCTAATATATTCTTCGCATTGATATGATCATCTCAACATAACTTTCACATAGCTTGTCGTTAGATAAATCAACATCGTTGAGTCAAGGAGCAGCCACATTTGTCTTGCATATAAATTCCATAACCAAAATATGGAGTCTTAAAAGTGTTAGAGCTGGACACCGTATTCCTGATGCTTTTAGCCTCATGAGATTCCTCATTTTTTTCTCTACCCATATCTTAACCATTTTTTGAGGATTATACTTGCAGTACCCATGGATAAATAAAGTATATTATACTCACAAATATTTTCATGCACTTGCTTAAATTTCTGAAATATTATCCGCATTGATATGATTATATCAACATAACATTCATGTAGTTTTTCGTTAGATAAATCAATATCTTTGAGCCGAGGAGTAGCCCGACCTGCATTGCGTTTAAATTCCATCACTAAATCATGGATTCTTAAAAGTATTGGAGTTGGACACTGTATTCCTGATGCTTTAACTTAATGAGATTCCTCATTTTTTCTCCGCCCATAAATTAATCATTTTTTGAGGATTATGCTAGTAGCACCCATGTATGAATAAAGTATATTATACTCACTAATATCTACATGCACTAGTTTACACAATTGATATATTATCCGCATTGATATGATCATCTCAACATAACATTCACGTAGCTTGTCGTTACATAAAACAAAATCTTTGAGCCGAGGAGTAGCCCAACTTGCATTGCCTATAAATTTCATCACCAAATCATGTAGGGTTGAAAGTATTATAGTTGTACACCGTATTCCTAATTCTTTTAACCTCATGAGATTCCTTATTTCTTTCTCCGCCCATATCTTAATCATTTTTGGATGATTATGCTTGCAATACCCATGTATGAATAAAGTATATTATGCCCACTAAGATCTCCGTGCAGTTGTTTACCCATCAAATATATTATTCGCATTGATATGATCATCTCAACATAACTTTCACATAGCTTGTCGTTAGATAAATCAACATCTTTGAGTCGAGGAGCAGCCACATTTGTCTTGCCTATAAATTCCTTAACCAAAATATGGAGTCTTAAAAGTATTAGAGCTGGACACCGTATTCCTGATGCTTTTAGCCTCTGGAAATTCCTCATTTATTTCTCTGCCCATATCTTAACCATTTTTTCAGGATTATGCTTGCAGTACCCATGTATGAATAATGTATATTATTCTCACTAATATTTTAATTCACTAGCTTACACTTCTAAAATATTATCCGCATTGATATGATCATATCAACATATCATTCACGTATATTGTCATTAGATAAATCAACATCTTTGAGCCGAGAAGCAGCTCAACCTACATTGCCTGTAAATTTCATCACCAAATCATGGATTCTTAAAAGTATTGGAGCTGGATCCTGTATTCCTGAAGCTTTTAGCCTCATGAGATTCCTCATTTTTTTCTCAGCACATATATTAATCATTTTTCGTGGATTATGCTTGTAATATCCATGTATGAATAAAATATATTGTATTCACTAATATGTCCAGGTATTATTCGCATTAATATAATCATCTCAACATAACATTCACGTAGCTTGTCGTTAGATATATCAATATCTTTGAGCCGAGGAGCAGCCCGACCTGCATTAAATATAAATTCCATCACAAAATCATGGATTCTTAAAAGTATTGGAGCTTGACACCGTATTTCTGATGCTTTTAGCCTCAAGTGATTCCTCATTTTTTCTCCGCCCAAATACTAACCATTTTTTGAGGATTATGCTTTTAGTACCCATGTATGAATAAAGTATATTATACTCACTAATATCTCCATGCACTAGTTTACACAATTGATATATTATCCGCATTGATATGATCATCTCAAAATAATATTCACGTGGGTTGTCGTTAGATAAATCAACATCTTTGAGCGGAGGAGCAGCCCAACCTGCATTGCCTATAAATTCCATCACCAAATAATGTTGTCTTAAAAGTATTGGAGCTGGACACCGTATTCCTGATGGTTTTAGCCTCATGAGATTCCTCATATCTCTCTCTGCCAATATATTAACCATTTTTCGAGGATTATTCTTGTAATACCCATGTATGAATAAAATATATTACATTCATGTAGCTTGACGTTAAATAAATCAACATCTTTGAGTCGAAGAGCAGCCCAACCTAAATTGCCTATAAATTCCATCACTAAATCATTGAGTCTTAAAAGTGGAGCTGGACACCGTATTCTTGATGCTATGAATAAAGTATATTATACTCACTTATATTTTCATGCACTAGCTTACATTCTTGATATATTATCCGCATTAATATGATCATATCAACATAACATTCACGTAGTTTGTCCTTACTTAAATCAACATTTTTGAACCGAGAAACAGCCAAACCTGCATTGCCTATAAATTTGATCACCAAATCATGGAGTCTTAAAAGTATTGGAGTTGGACACAGTATTTCTGATGCGATTAATCTCATGAGATTCATCATTTCTTTCTCTGCCCATATCTTAACAATTTTTTGAGGATTATGCATGCAGTACCCATGTATTAATCAACTATATTATACTCATTAATATCTCCATGGTCTACTATACACTTTTGATATTATACGCATTGATTTGATCATATCAACATAACATTCACGTAGCTTGGCTATAAATTCCATAACCAAAACATGAATTCTTAAAAGTATTGGAGTTGGACACCGTATTCCTGATGCTCTTATCCTCTTTAGATTCATCATTTTTTTCTCCGTCCATGTTTTAACCATTTTTCGATGATTATGTTTCTAGTACCCAAGTATGAAAAAAGTATATTATACTCTCTAAGATCGACATGCACTAGCTTTCTATTCTGATATATATCCGGCTTAATAATCTCAACATAACTTTCACGTAGCTTGTCGTTAGACAAATCAACATCTTTGAGCCGAGGAGCAGCCCAACCTGCATTGCATATAAATTTCATCACCAAATCATGGAGTCTTAAAAGTATTAGAGTTGTACACTATATTATACTCACTAATATCTTCATACACTAGCTTACATTTTTGATATATTATCCGCATTGATATGATCATATCAACAAAATATTCACGTAGCTTGTCGTTAGATAAATCAATATCTTTAAGCCGAGTCGCAGCCCAACCCGCTTTGCCATTAAATTCCAACACCAAAACATGGAGTCTGTAATGTCTTAGACATGGACAACGTATTCCTGATGCATTTACCCTCATGAGATTCATTATTTCTTTCTCCTCCCATGTCTTAACCATTACTCGAAGATTACGCTTTCATTAACTGTTGGTCCCGAAAGAGCAAGGTTTGGTGTATGGGGGGGGAATACACCAAATGCAAACTTTTCAGTTTACTTGACTAATTTAATCAGAGAGATGTAAGCTTTCTGAATTACAGATTGCTCAAGATGATAGACTAGATTGATTTACTAATCGATCTTGTTCTGTCCAAGTAAAATCTCTCAAGAGTGAGTAATACAAAGCAGAGAGTAAGAGTGAACTTAATCTCCAACAGTGTATCGTGTGCGGAATAATGGTGGACTTAGTCGGTGCTCTTGTTAAGAAAATCTTTAGAGAACTTAACCAAGTATTTAGAGAATTGATTAAGTAATGCAGCTTGAATGTATATGACAGATAATGAATAAAAACAACTGAATATAAATGCAGAATATAAATAACACAGTTATTTTTACGTGGTTCGGGAAACCCCCTACGTCCACGGTCTAATCCAAACTGGATTAGATATCCACTACTAGGATACTCTTCTTATTTATACTCGCTGAGAACGAGCCACAAGTTTCAATTACAAACCTTATTGAAACTTATGCACGAATAAGGGTCGTGTCCCTTTACAACTTACAGAAAACTACTGTAAAACAGGATTTCTTCACGTTAATCCACTAGAATACTACTAGCTAGCAAAGATCTCCTTCCTCTCTCGATAAGACAGACTTGAATCGAGGTGTGATTGCGATCACGAACGGTTTGAAGCTTTTTGACTGATTTGTGAATTGGAATGCTTTGAGAATATTTCTGCAGTATATCGTTAGCGTCACATCTTTAGACTTTAAAACTTCACATATATATAGGCTCTGAATTTGAAATTATAGCCGTTGGTTGATTGGCGTGATTTGATTTGTGGATTGCCAATCAA
>JAPKLX010002544.1:0-12739 GCA_026898415.1 Leonotis leonurus
GAAATCATGTTTTTAACTAAGTGTTGTTTCGAATAACATTATCAAAACAATATAAACTTGTGGGGTTCCCAACATCCATTTATTACAATTGTTGACTGTGTGGTGGATTGATGATCACAGAAGGCAACACAGTCGGCTCCTTTGTAATATAAAGTCACAGTCTAGACAGACTTGGACAGTCTAGTCGGTAAAGGTTGCGATATCATTTCGATGCAAGAGCTGACCTTATCCCGCAGAATGATGTCGGTATGTATTAGCGGATACACATGCTTTGCGTATACATATTGAGAGGTTTCACAGTGAGATAAGTTCTAACGTGCTGATACTTAGAATGAGGTCTCGGAAATTAGTTCATTTCTTAATATATGATGATGACATTAGTATATGCGGTTTATTATATGCTGCTTTGATTCATCTACTGTCACGCCCCAAATCCCGAGGGACGGCACACGCGCCAAGGGCATGACTGGGCAGGGATAAAAGAAGCAGGGAAGAAAGGGGGCATTGTGTTCGTGTGCATTATATAAGTGAGAGTTGTCCTTGAAAATCGGACAACATCTCCTCTATAACTTTGACTATGCTATTTTACAACCCAAACAGCTAACCAATGAAAAGACAATGTCTATCTAAAATGAATCATATGCAATATGGAGATAATACAACTCGAGTCATGGGAGCGGTAATCCAGAATCCCAAGCGGCTGAATCATCCGAGATGAAATGAATTGGAGATAATACAGCTCGAGTCATGGGAGCAGTAATCCAGAATCACAAGCGGCCGAATCATCCAAGATGAAATGAATTGGAGATAATATTGATATACTTTCGGCTTATGCATGAAAAGCTCATTTTTAAATAAACCCTTTAAAAAGTTTTCCCGGTCTGCCAAATTAACATGGTAGGTCCTAATAGGCTCTATGCTTTTCCTAAAATTCTTATTTCATCATACCTAGGTCCCTTAATAGTTAGAACACTTAAAAGTATAATTTAGAAATTAGCGGGATATTACATCTACACTTGCGAGTTTTTTGTAACTCTAAATAGTGATGTCTTGGATAGTAGTGATTGACTTAGCCAGAAGTACTCGACTGTCCGTCTCAGTGACACGAGTTGATAAATCTGCGTGAGGCGTTCAGAATGGTTTCCGGCCGGTTGGGAATTTATTCCAAATGTAATATTAAAGGTCTGAACTGAATCACTCACGAATAAATATATTAATTACTTGTGAGTTGTCAGCAAACTCAATTAATTAATGGATTTAGAAAATCTTAAACGCAGGAAATAATTAATGACAAAAGGGTTACGTCCGTAATTCGAATGAATCAAGATGAGTTCAATATTTATCCTATAGTGGAGTAGATAAATATTTATAATAGAATTGCTCATTATTGCATTTACATAGAGTAATTAATTGGAGGACAATTTAATTTAAATTAATTAATTTAAGTCTAAAGGTGGGCCAACCAATTAATTAAATTTAATTGGACCCAAAAGGAGACTTGAAAATTAATTTAATCTAATTATGGACTTTTCCAAGCCCATATTAATTTTGAATATGATTCAAATTTGAATTTGAATTATAGTTGTAACTGCAAGAGATAAAGAGGGGATTATGATTCTATTATTTGTGATCTAATTCATTCTCTTTAGAAGCTCTATCCTAGCCCACTATGTCTATAAATAGAGAATAAGAAGAAGCCACTTTCTCTCTCCTGAAGATCAAAATCGGTGCCCCATATTGAGAGATTTATCTCTCAATATTTGAAATTAAGAGCATTCTACGCTCCAATTTTCGATCTTTTTTTTCTCTAAATTACTAGATAGTTTCTCTCACACGATATTCTAGTAAGTAGACGGGGAATATGATTGAAGTTTCTAGGGTTGGATTTGGTGGAGATTCAAGAAGGAGATTCGAACGGCGTGGATTGCGTTTCGATAGCTAGCGATTCAAATCGCTTCTCGACAAGCGGAGGACTTGCGTAGGAGAATGTATTATTTACATAATTCTGCATTATATTCTCATATGTGTTTTAAGAATTAATTATTTGTGTGATTTATTAAACCTATGGATACTGCGGTTTGTGAGCCCCTCATACGGGTTCCATCAGATCTCCCCATGGTGTGACTATAAAAGGAAGAGTTTGGAGAGTGTTTTAAACACACCAACACCAACTAGTGTTCTCTCTTCTCTTCTATTGAATACATTTTCATATTAGTATTGTTATGAACATTATTTGCTCGGGAAGGAGCCAAATGGATATCGATTAAGTCAAGGAAGCATAGTCAAACAAGTTGGCATGGGCCGAGACACAGACGGGAAGAGGCAAAGCATAGGAAAAATGAGTCTGGGGGTCCAGCGACCAGTGCTCGCTGGAGGCAGAGCAGCGTAGCAGACAAAGACCAGACCCCAGCGATCGCTGGGCCTGCGTAAAACGTGAACGAGCGTAGGCTGCGCGCAGCGGCCGCTGTGCATGTCGCGACCACTGCGAGCAAATTAAGAGTAGTTTAATCTTTATTTTTAAGGCTAAAAACGGTTTCATTAACACATTCAGACATGAGAAAATTCTCCCGCTTCCATTTTTACTACATTCTTAACCTAGTTTACTAGTTTTTCATTGGGATCAAAGTGGATCTTCAACACCAAACGATTAATTGTTATCTATTAAGTTTAATATCTATGGATCTCTTTCTTGATTTCCTTTCAATCTTCATGAATTTCTAATTTCCATCTAGGGTTTAGATGTTCTAAGTCTTCAATTGATGTTTTATTAATTAGATGCTTGATCAAGATGTGATTCTTCTTAGATGCTAGAATATATTGATAAATTATTCTAGTGTTTGAACTAAGGTTAATCAACACCCATTTTCTAATCGGAAACGTCAGAATAGGAATTCGTGGGAAATTGAATAATTTCTTAATGTGTGATTTGCAAACGTAAGTAAAAGTCACCGCTTAGTTGACGAATACGCAAGTTGATAACTAAGAAACTTTAGGAAATATTGATTAAAGCAAAAATGCATGATCGAATGTGACATTAATTGAAGATAGAAGAATGTCCAAGTCATAGGCTTCGATCTCCTGATATTTAATTCGTTTATCTACTTGCTTATTTAGTTAGCTATTGAACATCAATTTGTGATTAGTGTGTTTATGAATTGATTTAGTTCTTGTTGATTAAGTGTTTTCAATTGATAGACCCTGCTGAACTTTCCTTCGAGATTCGACTAGAGTCAGCTTATCGAATACAATAGTCCTCGTTTAATTGCAAGAACCTAGGTATACGAGTTATGTCGAACATTGTTTGCACTTTTTCAGATCTTGAAACAACTTTAATTGTAAGAAAATTAAAATAAGCGATTGCACTTTTCTTGTGGGATTATGATTAGAGAGGGAAAGTTAGATAAAAAGAGAGATATAGAAATTATGTGACTTTCATGGTATATCTTCTCCGTGACCTTGATAAAAAATTACCTTTAATTATCTTTTCCGATGTGAATATATATACATTAATTTTCGCTTCATGAACGTAGGTCTTAAGTGTCGAACAACTCGTATTCTCGTATTTAATATTATATTTTGGCATCCTCAATCAGTTCGTTAATTTTTTTCAATTTTTTGGGAATTAAATTTCTTAACAATTGGGGTCCTCTACGGAAAAGAAATCGTTATGATGGCTTCAAGCAATTCAAGATAGAGAAATTCACGAGGAAAAATAATTTTCATGTACGAAGATCAAGAGGTAAGGGATCTTATTTCAACAAGGCATTGTAGATGTGCTAAAAGGAGAACATTGTTGGTCCCGAAAGAGCTAATATTGGTGTATGGGGGGGGGGGGATACACTAATTCGTAACTTTTTTAGGGTTTCCTTGTGTAACCTTAATAAATCAAAGTTTAAGCACACTTAACTTGTAAGATAGCTTGGATTGTAAACTTAGTTCTTCTTTTACAAAGACCTAAGCAAACACACATAACGCTTTGAAGAAGCGAATAACTGTGTTTAAGAATAACTTAGATTAAGTTAATCTTAATCAAGGTTGTGTGCGGAAGTTGGTGGTTAATAACTCTTGTTAATGTGAAACAGTTTTCTTTACTCAAATAAGTTAGGAAGTTGTTTTAATATAGATTATGAAATGTAAGAGTCAATAGCCAAAGCAAGTATGAAAAGACAAACACAAGTATTTAACGTGGTTCGGGCAAACAACCCTACGTCCACGATCCGATCAAAGTTAGATAGAAAACTCACTAACACTCATTTCTTTATACTCATTGAGTACGAGCCACAAAGAATTATCAAAACTAGATAACTTCTTTGTGCACGAGTTTAAGATCGTGACCCGTTTACAACTTACAAAATCTTTGAAGATTGAAAACTACAATCTAAAAAGAAGCTAACTAACGATCACACTTGATCTTTGAATTTGAGTTGGAAGATTTCCAGATGAACAAAAGCTTCAAGCTGGGTTATCTCATAGAGAATTCTGGTGAAGTAGAAGTGCTTTGAACGATGAATGCTTGAAGATTTTTTAGCAGAGATTTTACTTATACCAATGGCAGAATTGTCGTGCTCTTCCTGGAAGTGAATGGTGGTATTTATAGAACTATAACTAGAACTATCCATTAGAGAGATGAAGCTTCCTACTTCATCGCATTAATTGCAGCATTAAATGCACGGTAAGGTGATGTTACACACGCCGCATGCAATGCTTGTTGTTCCACCTTTCACGCAATTTTCCAGTGCCTTGCCCAGAAATGAATGATCTTCCGTACATCTACTTTGATATTCTTGTACTTCATTCCTTAAAATATACACTTTGATGTGACAACACACTGGATGGTTGACTTATGACAAATTTAGGTATGTCGGTAGTCCACCGTAATTATCGCATGGACTAGCTAGCTGCTTGTAAACTTGAAGCTCGTTTGCAACGATCTGTTTATCAAAAATCAATTTGTTTGAGTCTAAATTGATACTTTGATTCTTCACCTTGATTTCTGAGCCAAACTTGAGTTGAACAGCGAGTTAGATGATGGACAAATCGTTTGGTATCAATATGCTTGTTTTGGTTTCAGCGTGTTGTTAACTTTGAGCATCAATTTGTTTGTCACCAGATCCTTTCCAGAAGTTTGCACTTGGCTTCTGAGATAGTATACTAAGGAAGCAGCTCATTCTCCATAGGACATGTCATTTGATATTGACATGTTCCTTACAAACTACTGAGATGTTCCTTTTATAGCTAGATAAACAGATCGTTCCTATAAGTAAATTTGAAAATTCAAACTTCCTTTTACAACATCGATCTAAAATCTAAACTCAAAAAAATAAACTAAGTCTAAAACCATAACAAGTAGTTATTAGAAGGGAATACATCTAGCTGCTAAATAGGGACAAGTCGTTATAATCGACCTGCTCCTTTACAATTTTAGTTAGCTGTTAAAATAAACTTATACTAGTTGTTATAGTAAGCAAAATGTCCAAGATAGCTCATAAGAATAATACAGGTCATTGAAAGATCGATCTGCTCCTTTTATAAATCGAGTTGTTCTTTAACAGATGATATCGGTCACTTGGTTTTAAAAAACTTATAATTTCTAATTGTTGTTTCGATAAATATCATCAAAACTTAATTAAATTTGTGGGGTTCCCAACAAATATACTATAAAAATCAAGCCATAACATGCTCCCAATGGTTTGAATTTTACCTTCCTTCTTAGAATGAGAATTCAAGTCGGTGCAGATGGCTAGAACTCCACCATCTGAACTACGAACGACAGTTATCCGCCTGAATATCCACCATACGGACATCCACCGTCTTATCATGAATTGAAGCTCAACTTAAAAACTTCTAACCTATAAGCTGCCTATAACCCGAATATCGTGTGAACGATATTCTATGGAGCTTTGCCTATAGGAGAGTTGGCCAAAAATCACTACTTGTGAGATGAAAGTTTCGTGTATGATGATATAGTAAGGGATGACCAGCTCTTCTATTTATAGGGGATGTGTGCTAGGTTGGAGTTTTCATGTAGAATGAGCCTGAATCTACAATATAAAACTCAGTCCATTAATATCTCTAATAAATTCTTGATTATGGCTTGTTACTCCCTGGACTCATGGGGTGAGAGACCGTTACGTTATGGAGGCACAATAGATCCAATAGCATACTTGGTGTTCGCTTTCGTGTTACCAAAAATTATAACCCATGTTCCTAGAGAATCCATTGAAGTCTATACTTATACCGCATTGACATTCTTTACTTATTTCATGTAGGATGACACAATCTCCCCCCATTAAATGTGCGGCATCCTCGTCGCAATACTCACCCTTGCTAGGGTCCATGGGGATCACTCAGAGTCGGTTCTGATACCATTTGTAATGTTCTGAGACCATGGGGTGGGAGTCTATTACCAAAACTAGTTAACCATGTTACTAGGGAATCAATTGAAGTCCACACTTATAACGTATTGAAATTCCTTACTTATTCGATGTGGGATGTCACATGGCCCAATCCAATAAGACTGTCAATAATTAATCTAGAACTTATCATATTAATTAGATCTTATATCAATATTTATCGACTCGGCTATATGATATATACTTAACTATTAGATATCCATTAACTAATTAAAGCATACTGACAACTTATATGAATTAATATATTTTACTTTGAGTGATCTGGTTTATACCTTTTATTATCATATCTCGAATAAATTCCAATCGGTTGGGTTTCTATATAATAAACCTTTTTGAACACCTCACACGGATATAATCAACTCGAACTCGCCAAGACACGATTCTACTCAATAACATCTCAATATTTCTTGTTAAACTAATTACCACTACCCAACGCATTACTGTATAGGCTTACGAAAAACTCGCAAGTGCAAATACATTAAATTAGTGCATAATCAGTCACATATACTTAATGTTATTGATATAGATTAAGAAATAAAAAATCAACGACACCGGGAAAAGAAATAAGCGCTTTTAAGCGACGCTTTCCTTGTTTTAGCTATCTTCCCTTGGATTAATCCTCTATTTTGTTCTTTCTTATTAGCATATAAGAATTTATCTCCTTGTGAAACCACACAATGTAAATATACGTTTACAAGTACAACAACATAAATGCACTAATATCATTATGTTAGCTAAGATGAGGACTACACATCGTGTTATAACTGAGTATCAAGATGTGGAGAATGAACACAACAAAGAAACAATCAATAACACACAAAACACAAGAGATTTATAGTGGTTGTCTGACAGTGTGTCGATTCCGTCCACTCTCGAAGAAGAAATATTTATTCATGGAGAGCATTAGAAATTACAGGAAAAATAGCTAGGGTTTTCTTATACTACGTCTCAAGCAGCTGATTTACAGATGTATGTTGTGTAGTGTGAGGCTAATGTGCATGATTACAATATTTATAGACATAAATGTTAAACCCAGTACAAAAGCCAGTATTTTTGGCCCAAACACGTGAGGCCCAAAACCAAGAAGTGAAACAGCTAGAAAACTCCTAAGTGTTGAAGTAGTAGGTAGCTTTAGCAAGGCATGACGATCGCATGACCTGCTTACATCAGGTCACTGCATGCACCAAGTCATTACATCGATCAATGTCATGGACTTTGGAAGGTTGGTCTCGAAGTCACTGATATGTTTCCCACAATTTGAGGTTACATGCTCACATAGCTTACCTCTTGATGAACAACTCACTGTCTAGACTAACCTATCTTGCACCAGGTCGATGAGATGACTAGTCCAAGACTAGATCACCGGAATTATCAGACTGGCCTATGTGAACCTGGTCACCTACCTGTCATGGTCAGGTTGATGGTATCGACCTGATCATTGACCTACTTTTTTTCTACCCTTAGCTTTCAATGAGTTGGATGATGTTAGGTAGTACGACAAATCTCCACCTTAACTTGTAACATCTCAGATCAACTAAGGCTCCATATAACTCTACCTTAACATATAACCTCTCCCAGATTAGGATCGACATAATTCTCTAGATTTGACTCTAAACAGATTGCACTCAAGTTGTCACAGAACACAATATCAATCTCTTGTTTCATACCCAAATCACCAACAAGAACTTTCAACCAAATTCCTTCTTTAGTTGCCTCAGTTAACGCCATGTACCTGCCTCAGTAGTAGACAAAGTAACAGTGACCTCGAGAGTTGTTGCGTGTAAAATGTAACACAATTATGATACGCAAGTGCACGTAGTCAACAAGTAATACATGGAAATATTCCAAGTTCGTTTCCACAGGGAATGCAAATAAGAACTCACATTCAACCAAGAAGAAAATAAAACGATGGAAATTTAAATCAACGATTTTGGAGTTTTCTAAACTACATATTAAAAGGCAAATAAACTCAAAGACTAGATTATAAGATACTGAAATCAAACAACTAAATTAGGCAAACTTAGGATTATAAAGAACTGAAAATTGAGAGCACAAAAAGTTCAGACAATAAATGATTTAAAATAGAGACTCGGGTTTAGACTCCCTTATGCTTCATTCACGAACAGACCAATATTGCTACAACATTTCCTCAGCAAACTACTACAGTGGCATGAATCATCAATTGCATACGATTTTTCCAAATCCCTATGACTATATCCGATTACTAAACTAATATATTCCTATATCTAGTTCAGTATATCTAATATTAAGTAGTTTAACACCATTCACACAAGCCACACAAGGTAAATACATATTCATATGCTGTTTAACAAATGTGTCATTGAAGTATGTTCACCATAATTAACCTTTCCAGAATTAACTAAGGCTAACTCACTACAAAAAAAAGCTAAACTGGCGACGGAATTGACGACGGAATGGTGTTCCGTCGTCCTCTAGCGACGGACTGACGACGGAAATTAACAAATAATGCTAACGACGGACTGGCGACCATTTTTTTGGCGCGTAAGCTGGCGCCAATGTTAACGACGGACTGGACGACGTCCAACCAGTCTGTCGCCAGTCCGTCGTGAAATATTTATTTATTTTTTTATTTAATTTTTATACCGGACGACGGACTGGTCCGTCGCCCAGTCCGTCGTCCCGCCCTATTTAGCAGGCAAAATAGCCTTTCGCGAAACAGAACAACGGCGCCCAAGTTCTGCTCTTTCTCCAGCGATTCCAAGGTCCCCGTCGAAACAGAACACCCCCGCACCAAGGTAAGTACATTATACCCTTTTCCGTTCCCCTATCTTTATCTACTTCGGTTTCTCAATTTCTCCCCGTTTATATTCGACGCCGGAGTAGAAATCTTCCCCTCGACGTCGCCTCTGCTGCCCAGCTGCTCCGCCGCCGCCGGAGTAGAAATCTTCCCCTCAATTGTGCGATTAATTGTTGTTAATTGTTTGATGATTGTGGTTAATTGAGATATGTGATTAATTGTTAGTATGAATTGATGATATATGTGATTAGTTGTATTTTTTTGTCTTTTGTTGTTAATTGTTGTTAATTGTGTGATAATTGTGGTTAATTGATATATTGTATTAATTGTTAGTGTGAATTGTTAATTTTGTGTTAATTAATGTTGTTTTAAATTTTATGAATTATTTGATAATTTGGATTAATAATTTAGTTAATTGTTATTTGAAGTAGTTAATTGTTAAATTTGTTTAAATTGATATATGTAATTAATTGTTAATTTGTGGTTAATTGAGATATGTAATTAGGTTATGTGATAATTATACATATTTATCTAATTTAGTTGAATTAATTAGGGTATTTTATTAATTATAGTAGGTTGAGTTATATATGTTAATTAGGATATTGTTAGGGTATTTTATTTATACTATTTACTTAAGGTTTAATTATTTTATTTGTTAATATATATATCTAATTTGTTAATTTGATATAAATTGATTTAATTAGTTGAATTATATTTAACTATTGAATTTGTTGATTTATTACTTGTTAGTAGAGTTTATTAGGATAATTGATTAATTTTAATTTGTTTAAATGAATAAATTAGTTTATAGTTTAGTTAATTGAATAATTGAATAAAATATTTTCTAAATTACTTAGGGTTTATAAGGATAATTAATTAAATAATCTTTAACAAATTAGTGTTAATTACTTTAGTTAATTCACTAATTTGAATTTTTTTATTCTAATTATTGTAATTAATCCATAATAAATAAATTAGTTAAGTTAGTGTTAGTGTTGAAGATAATTGAGGGATTCGTCTACTTGATGTAAATTAATTATTTCTTAGTTTAATTTGTTGATTAATTAGTTTAAATTGTTTAATATTAGGGTTTATTTAATTACGCCTGTCGCTGCCCGACTCCTCTCTCATCCTTTCCGAGCCGCCTTTTGCCGCTCCGGCGCTCCCTACTTCGGTGAAAGGTAATTAAATTATAATAATGTACTTATTTAATTACTTAGGTTAATTATTTAAATTTATGAGGTAATTTTTAGATTATTTAGCATTTATAATGAATTAGTTTATTTTTGTATTTAATTTGATTAATCATGTTAGTTAATTGTGTAGGTTAATTATACTAATTTACACCCAAATAATTTAGACTAATTTAGACTAAGCTTTGTTCATATTTTCTCTAAGTCTGTTTAATTTCATAATGAGTGAATTTATTGTTTAATTTAAATTATTGTATTAATTGACACAAACATATAATGTATGTTAATTAGTTCATAGTTGATTGTTTTTAATTTCTTAATTTTGGTAATATAGTATAACGAAATAGGGGATTTATGATATTGGGATAGACGTAATTAATTTCTTAAGGATCTTCTCCCTTCGGGATAGATTTTGATTACGTCTTAAGGATCTTCTCCAAATATGTGTAATATTATATATGTTGTGGTGGTTTGATGAGATGCATGTGTTGTGATATTTTAATTATTATGTTCGAATGTTTTGATCATGAAATGTATGTTGGGATAGTTTGATGACCTGCATGTTGGGATAGTTTGATGACCTTAGCTGACTTGGTTAGATTAGACACAATTACTTATGTAGTTTAAATAATATCGGGGGTAAAAATCTTGATTGTAACATGTAACCCTTATTAATGACCGAAATGATCGTGATCTCCAAATGCGTAGCATCAAACAATTAAGCATCAGCATGTAATTCATAAATCCAATTCAATGACCCTTATTAATGACCGAAATGATCATGATCTCCAAATGCCCAACATGTAATTCATAAATGCAAATATGTGACGTACAAAACATTTTAAACGTAAGGATATTTCCTCTCTCTATTAAAGTCCAAATAATTGACCAATACTGTTATCGCCCTTTATTCAACTCCAAATAATTCACCAATACTGTTATCGCCCTTTATTCAACTCCAAATAATTCAATTTCTGTACTGAACTTCAAATGATTCAACTTCTCTATTGAACTCCAAATGATTCAACTTTTATATTGAACTCCAAATGATTGAACTTCTCTATTCAACATAATAGATGTCTTATAGTCGGTGAGAGGATGTGGGGACTCCTCGTGGTAGGGGTTCACGCCGATCACAGCTATCCCTTGGACGGGGTAGTTCCCCGGGCTCATCGTCTGGATATGAGTCCGGGACCGGCGGTTTGAGCCACCATATTGGTGGCATACAGATAGGCGGTCCGTCTTCTGGCTCTGACACTGATGGTCAGAGAGAGCTTAGACCCACAGGAGACTGTGTTCTATCTGTGAGTGAGTTGGGGTACGTAAATGCAATCACATCTTCAATTTTGACAATTATTTAATTAGTTATTCAAAAATCTAACATAAATCAATCTAAAATTACTTTATGCAGCGGATTTTACCCGCATGCCGACCCGGCAGATTACATTTGGGAACTATTTAAGATAGTTCCCAACCCGACTGGCTACAGTTGGAAGCTCACGCCTGAGGACGTGAGACAGCGATATTGGGAGGAGTTTAAGGTTCGAAAATTTACTAAAACTTAATTTCAAATTCATTCTTAATTATAACTTATAACTACAATTTCTAACATACATTTTCAATGCTAGAAAAAATTTACTTGGGAACCGGCACTCGATGCCAAGATTCGGGAGTTATGGTATGATAAGATTCGGGAGAGATATAAGGATTATATCTGCGGGATCAAGAGGAGGAGGAATGATCCGCCACCCAGAGGTGGGAAGCCTGGGTGGTGGACTGATGATGTGTGGATGGGTTGGCTCGCTTACTGGTCCCGGGATGATGTTGTGGCCAAATCCCAGGCAGCGAGGCGCAACCGGTTGTCTGAGCCTTAGGGACCGGGTACTGGTCCTATCAAGCATAGGGGAGGGTCCAAGTCGGTCATGGAACGAGCTGAGGAAAAGGTAATAATTAATATACTTTAAATAATAATTATAATTATGTGGTACAATTTTAATTCATATACACATGTTTCAATGACACAACTCCATTGTGATTTGATGCATAGGGTCGTGAGAGGGGAGTAGCTCCCATTTCGTGCATGTTCGACTCCTTTCTGGACGAGCATCGATATGCGGACGGGACATACACCGATCCGAAATCTGCGGCGATAGCGGTAAGTTTTAATTTAAATCTAATATATATATATGTATTAGATTTTCAATATTTATAATATGTATACTGACAAATGTTCATTTCTCGTTTACATGCATGCAGACTGAGGTGTTTCGCCGTGCTGACGAGGAGCGGGCCCAGCTACCCGAGGGGGACCACGATGCAGTCGACATCAACGAGCTGTATCTGGAGGTTCTTGG
>JAPKLX010004334.1:0-10134 GCA_026898415.1 Leonotis leonurus
GTGTTTCGAAAGACCATCATCAACACTAATCTTTAGGGTTCCCAACAATTTCCCCCTTGTTGATGATGTCGAAACCACACTTTTACAAAAGGATCCTTATCAGCATATACAGATCGGTCTGGTCTAGTTTTCCAGTTTGATCAGATTTCGTTATTAAGTTTATAACGTTTAAGGATAGTTTATATATGTTCTGGACAATGAATTGTTGTCATCAGAAGCTCAAACTGGATTCATATATATATAGAGTCAAAAAAGAGTTTTACAGATAGACAGAACAAGAATGAGAAAAAGGCAGATCATAAAAGATGAAAAATAGAAGACTATCTGCTCTTCCTCTTCTCCTCCTGTTGTTTCTTCAATTTTGCTCTGGTCTCGTCAGAGATGAGCTGAACACTTTCATACACTCCCTCTCTTACTCTAATGTAATCTGGATCTTCAGCATCCACTTTGTACCCTCTGTTTTCAGCTAGCTGGTTTATGAAATTTAGCAGAAATGTCTTGTCAGGGAGGTCTGTCCCGGGAATAGTAGGACAGGTCCTGAACTCCCTTTCTGGAGCAGTTATCTGGACTTGGGCTTTAGCAGCAGCATCTCTGATCTCTCCCACCAGATCCTTTGCATCGTTCTGCTCTAGGTAAAGGTTGAACGCTTCATCTGGTGTCCCCTCACAGTAAAGAGGTTCTTTTAGAAAATAACGGCACATTATAAATCCATACTTCAGTCCTTCATATCCTTCCTTCAGATGATCTGGGACCCAGTTGGTCTCTCCCTGCTTTGTCAAAGTTTTGCGTATAGGAGCAGACGAGAACCAGCTGGATCCAGCTCTTTTCTTTTTCAAAGTCTTGGGTGGTTGGGACTGGCTTGAGCTTGGGGTAAATGTCTTCTGGGCTTGAAATGAGGGAGAGCTGGCTGGTTTCTTTGCAGTGGATTGACCAGATCCCGACATGCTCTTCTTTTTGGTTTGTGCTGCTGTCTCTTTCTTCTTCTCCTGTGCTGCAGATGGCAGCTTTTTCTTTCCAAGTCCTTCCCCCTTTTCGACATCATCAATGAGGGATTGAATGAATGTCTTGAGAGAGGTGACCTCGTTTTTCAGCTCAGCGATCTCCTTAGCAGATTCAATTCTGCTAGACAGCAGCGAGGTGATGTTGAGATTGGAATCATTGATCTGCCTCTGAAGAAAAGTCTGTGTTTTGGCCAGATCAGATTTAATCTCTTCTTGAGCTGCCTTGATGTCTGCTGTTTCATCAAAATAGGATTTGAGCAGAGTGGATGTTGGATATTGCAGATCGTGTAGCTTCCTTTCAACGAAGTTTTTGCCGTCTGTTTCGAACTGTCTGAGCAGTGATCTGGTGTATGTGATTGCTTCTTTGACTATGTCTGCTGTGAGACCATCAGTCTGCTCCTGGACAATGGCATGTACCATGTCTTTCTCTTTGGCTGCAAAGGCACTGATGATCTTGTACATTTCCTTCACTTTGAATTCTGTAGAGAACAGATTCTGATCAATCTGTGCCTTACGTTCTTCAGCGGCTGTACGATCATCATCCATTTTCTTACTGAGCTCTTCAATCTTCTGTCTGCAGATTTTCCTCAGATCAGAATCGACCTTATTGACCTGAGCTTGCAGGTGGTCGTTGAACTCTGTTAGGATGCGTGTGGCTTCGTCTTGGACTGTGGTCAATGTGCCGTACATATACTGATCCACCTTCTGGGAGATGAGATCTCGGATTTGTGTATGAGACAGTGATTGATGTTGGTCCATCAATATGTCCTCCAGAGTGAATGACTGCACATGAACGTTCTGTGCTGCGGCAACAGCAGGAGTGATAATTTCATTTGTAAGTTCACCGCCAATGGTCTGACCAAGAAGTTCTTCCTCTGCTGATGCAGGTTCTTCCTCAGTTGGTGCAGGTGGGGTAGTGATCTGCACACCAGTGTCAGTCATGACCTGGTCTGGTGCAGGGTCTGCTATTGCTGCACCCTGTTGGTGAGCAGCAGATGGAGTCTCAGTTTCTGCAAGATCGACTACACTGTCATAAAATTGGAGCTTGCCAGCCTTCTCATAAATTTCTCTCAGATTGATCTGTAGCTTCTGAGCTTCGAGCTGGGCAATTGCGAGAATGGACTGTGAGTAGCTTTCTCTTAGTTCAGCCACAGATGACACTTCAAATATATTCAGCAGTGTGGCTTCCTCTGCCTTAAGCTGGTCAATTGTTCGAACTTTAAGAAGCGCATCTAAAACATAGAACTCCTTGTCTTTAATCAGCAACAGCAATTTGACCCTTTTTGCTGCATCATAGCTCTCTGATGTGAGCTAGATGCCTGGAAATGTGCTGAGTACTGCTCTGTCAGCTTCTGCTTCAATCATTTTTATAACAGTCTGAGCTGTTTTATTCTCCACATCTTCATCTGAAGATTCAATCTCTTCTTCATCTTCTTCATTGATTTGTTCTAGAGGCTCAGCAGAAGAAGAGCTGATCGTGTGAGCTGGGGAGAAATCCCTGGGCTGATCTGGGTGTACTGTTGACAGAGGTTCCACATCTTCTGGTTCATCAACCAGTACTACCACTTCTTTCGTCGTTTAGGTTTTGGTGGTTGGGCTGCTGTTGATATGTCAGTTTCAACCGAGCTGGCTCTCCTGGTTGTTCTCTTGGTAGGAGTTTTCTCGGTTTGCTTCTCCTTAGTTGTTTGAGATTTTGTGGATCGATCTGCTGGACCAGAGGGAGGAATCCAGATAGGATTTGAACTCCCCATTTCCATCAGAGCTCTGAAGACTACAGGATCTTTAGCTCTGGCAATCAAGTTTGCTGAAATGCCCATTGACATTTCCAGCTGATGCTGATCCTTTGGAAAATGCTGCCTGGTGTTGAATTCAACCATCGTATCCCACTGATGTTGAGGGAAGAATGACTCAAGCATAAAGCTTATCTTTGTTGAATGACGCAGGCTGCTTCTTTTTACTTCAATTCCAGGAGAGCTCCCTTTCACAAATAAAATCATTTTGGCCTCCTTTGCCAACAGATCGTACAAGATCCTGCTCCAGTTGACTGGCAGATTAAGAACCACGGCGGCCAATATCCTGAACTTCTCGGGGGTCACCTGGTCATAGGATCCATTGTGATTTAAGAAAATCCTCTGTACGAATTCAAAAATGATTCTGAACTCTGGCGCGAGAAGTGCACGGACAAACATCCTATTGGTGTAATGGATAGGGACTGTCATGACCATTTCCACAGCTTCTTGCAGTTGTTCTGCAGTAATCTCTCCAAGGTCAAGTCCCTCATCCTTCACCTTGTACGCAGCGTTGATGATGTTGATGACATTATAAGGTGTGTTGCTTACTTTATTTCCTTTGCTCACCCTGATGGTGGCCTCATCTCCACCTCTCTCTCCCTGCCACGAGAGGTAGAAGGCAGCAACTTCCTTGGGTAGGAAGTGCACAGGGTGTGAGGATATAATCTTGTGGAAACCTACAATGAACATAGCAGTATAGATGTGAGCACTATCCTTCCATCAGTGAAGTATAAGTGCCACAAGAACAATTTATGCAGTTTCTATATAATTTACAGATATCACATACAAGAGAAAAGATACAGAGTAAAAAAAAAAAAAAACATTTAGACATTTGAATACGAATTAAAAGCGAAACATGAAACCTTTGCACTGACGAACGAGATCAAATGCCTTCTCCAGTTTATGAAACCCGAAGGTAGCAAGAACCGCAAAAAGGTCTTGGTGAATATAAGGATTCAGGTAGGTTGCTTGTTCCAGAAAAATAGAAGATTTTGGTGCCATTTTTGCTAAAGAACAGAGTTTTTGCGAAGAAGGAGAGAACTTTGGAAAGCAGAGAATTTTCTAAGAGTTTGAGAAAGTTTGTAAGTGTAAGTGATACACGAACCGCCTTATCAATCTATATACGCGAAAAAGAAGATAAGTAAGGTAATAAAATATTCAGAAATCCTTCCCTTTTTCAGCTTTCCCGCCTTTCCATGTACTAGGTTTTCAACCCATAGTCGCCTCTCTTCTCTGTATGATGCACGCGCTATGATCGAACGGTTATGAGATGGTGCGTTATTTTTGATGCAATCTTTTATCTCTCTTTTTCTAGATTTGGTAGATATTTTTCTCGATCACGTCTCCCAATTACTGCATGCAATCATCAAAAATAGATGATTTTGAAATCTAATGTCAGAATATAAATATTTAGTCACCGTATATAGTTGACCTTTCCCCCTTAACCAAGTAATAGAATAATAATTAATAATAAATATTAATCCACGTGTCATTGGGTAATCTGGTTGAGGTCAATCTGGTTGAGCGTCTGTTAATCACTTTCTGTTCAAGATATCTCTTATCTTTCTGGTTGAAGCTTTTCTGGTTCAGCTTTCTGTTAAAGTTTAACTAACTTCACTTTGAGACTTGCTGGTTTGAGACTCTCTGGTTTAGCTTTCTGTCTTTGAGACTTGCTGGTTTTGAGACTCTCTGGTTTAGCTTTCTGTCTTTGTTCAATCTGGTTGCTTTTTAGTAATTCCTGGTTGGAATTTTATTGATATGTGTGTTAGTGATCTGGTTTAGATCAATCTGGTTTAGATCAATCTGATTTAGATCAATCTGGTTTAGATCAATCTGATTTAGATCAATCTGGTTTAGATCAATCTGGTTTTATCCTCAAGATTTAAGAGTCCTAGCTTTCCACAAAGCATCTTAAACCTTTCTTCTGGTAATGCCTTAGTGAGGATATCTGCTCTCTGAACTTCAGTGTGTATCTTCTCAATCTGTACATGTTTTCTTTCAACATGATCTCTTATAAAGTGATGTCTTACGTCAACATGTTTGCATCTGGTGTGCAGCACTGGGTTCTGTGTAATTGCTATAGCACTTGAGCTGTCACAGAAAATTGGTATTTCCTTGACATCAATCTCATAGTCTTTAAGCTGTTGTCTTAACCACAGTATTTGTGCACAGCAACTTCCAGCTGCCATATATTCTGCCTCTGTAGTTGAAGTGGCAACTGATGTTTGTTTCTTTGAGAACCAAGAAATAAGTTTATTTCCTAAGAACTGACATGTACCAGATGTTGACTTTCTGTCCAGCTTACATCCAGCATAGTCTGAATCAGTATATCCAGATAGCTCAAAATTGTCTTCACATGGATACCATAATCCTATATGGGCTGTTCCCTTTAGATATCTTAGTATCTTCTTAGCTGCTTCCATGTGAGACTCTTTGGGATTTGCTTGATATCTAGCACATACTCCTACTGCATAGGTAATGTCAGGTCGACTTGCAGTTAGATAGAGTAATGAACCTATGATCCCTCTGTATTGTGTAACATTTGCTGGTTTTCCTTCGGGATCTGGACCAATTTTTCCATTGGTCTGCATTGGTATTTTTACTGAATTACTGTCTTTTAATCCAAACTTGGCTAGCAGATCGTTGATATATTTTGTCTGATTGATAAAGATACCATCTGGTAGTTGCTTGACCTGCAAACCTAAAAAGAAACTCATTTCTCCCATCATGGACATTTGATACTTATTTTTCATAAGTTCAGCAAATTTGTCACATAGATAGGTGGATTGAGATCCAAAGATAATATCATCTACGTAGATCTGGACTAAGAGAATGTTTTCTTTGACTTTGATGATGAACAAAGTCTTGTCAACAGATCCTCTTCTAAATCCAGATTCAAGTAGGAAGGTTGATAAGGTCTCGTACCAAGCTCTGGGAGCTTGTTTTAGACCATAGACTGCCTTAGCCAGTCTATATACTTTCTGATCTGGATCTGCCTCTTCAAATCCAGGTGGCTGTTCCACATATACTTCTTCTTCAAGAATACCATTGAGGAAGGCACTTTTGACATCCATCTGGTATACCTTGAACCGTTTGTGAGCAGCATATGCTAGGAATAGCCGTATAGCTTCTAATCTGGCTACTGGAGCGAATGTTTCATCAAAATCAATGCCTTCTTGTTGATTATAGCCTTTAGCTACTAATCTGGCTTTGTTTCTGACTACTTCACCATTCTCATCCCGTGAACACCCATTTTACACCTATTACTCCTTGGTGTTTGGGTCTGTCCACGAGATACCAGACTTCATTTCTTTTAAACTCATTGAGTTCTTCTTGCATTGCTGTTATCCAATCTGCATCCTGAAGTGCTTCATAAGCATCAGATGGCTCCATGCGAGAGAGGTAACAGCTCAGCAATGCACTTTCTCCATGCATTCTTCTGGTCTTCACACGATCTGATGGGTTCCCAACGATCTGTTCTGGTGGATGATCTTGTATCCATCTTCTTCTCCTGGTCATTTCTTCATCAGATAACTCAGGATCAGGTTGATCTGTTGGTTCCTCAAATTCAGGGTGTGCTGTTGACGTAGCATGAAATGGATTCTCATCTGGGCTTTCTTCTGGATGTTGATCATCATTTGTAGTAATTGTATCATTTACTTCTGTTGATGATCTGTTCTCATCCAGGTTAGGTAGTAATATTCCCCCTTGCTGTATGATCTCCTCAGCAACAGGTTGAGTGATAATTTCTTCATCCTCACTCCTAGAATTCCAGATAAGAACATCTTCTAGTAATAGATCATTCATCCTTCTGGTTGTCACCTGATTGTCTGTCTGCTTTTCATCTGGTGATCTGTACTCAACAATAGACTCATCAAAAACAACATGAGGTGTTACTTCCACAATATGAGAATTCTTATTGTAAACTCGATAAGCTTTACTGATATCAGAATATCCTAAGAATATTCCAGGGTCAGTTTTGCTATCAAAAGTTTTCAACTGAGATTTCTCATTATTGTGTATGTAACATAAACAGCCAAAAGTTCTAAAATAGGAGATCTTAGGCTTTCTGTTGTTCCATATTTCATATGGAGTCTTTCCATGTCTGAGTGTGATGGATGATCTGTTTTGCGTATAGCAGGCAGTGTAGATGGCTTCTGCCCAGAATTTCTTTGGTAGATTGGTTGAGTTGAGCATTGTGCGTGCTGCTTCTTTGAGTGATCTGTTTCTCCTTTCAACAACTCCATTCTGTTGAGTAGTTCGAGCAGCAGACGTTTGATGAGTGATTCCCATCTTGTTGCAATATGCTTCAATCTTCTGGTTGAGAAATTCTGTTCCTCGATCTGTTCTGATAGAGGTTATACTCACTTCTTTCTGTTTAGTGATCTTGTGTAGAAAATCAGGAAGCTTGTCTAGAGTCTCTTTCTTTTTCAGCAGAAAGATAACCCAAGTGAATCTTGAGTAGTCATCTATGATTACCAATGTGTACTTTCTCCCATTGATGCTTAGTGGTTTGACTGGTCCAAACAGATCAAGGTGTAACAGCTCTAGTATCCTTGAAGTTGAGTGAGCTGCTTTGCTTGTAAAGGATGATCTGGTCTGTTTTCCAGCTTGACAAGCATCACATATGTGATCTTTATCATACACCTGATCTGGTAGTCCTTCTACTAATCTTTCCTTGGCAATCCTGTTGATTGATTTGAAATTAAGATGACTTAATCTCTTATGCCATAACCAGCTTGTTTCTGATACAGTCTTAGTGACTAAGCAGGTCTCGATCTGGTTTGTCCATTGGACAATGTACAGTCTATCCTGCAATTTACCGGTAAGGAGTATCTCATCTCCTTCCTTATTCTTCACCAGACAGTTGTTAGTATCAAAAACAATCTGATTACCACTAGCACAAAACTGACTTACAGAAAACAGATTGTGACTAAGACCCTCTACGTATGACACATTTGTGATAGTAGTCTTGCCTACTCTGATGTTTCCATACCCTCTGGTATACCCTTTTGAATTACATCCAAAAGTGACCTGTGGGCCTGGTTTCTCTATGTAATCTGTCAGTAGATTCTTGTTACAAGTCATGTGTTTTGAGCAACCGCTATCTATAATCCAGATAGTTCCTCTAGCAATCTTGCTTCTTCTTGCAGTTCTTTGATCCTGCAATTAATCAAACTTAGCTACCCTTTCAACGCTTGGGTGCTTGATTATTAGTAAACAATCCTTTTCGAATCTAGAACATTCTAGAATTAGGAACAGCAATATAGCAGGTAATGATATTTCCCTCATTATCTACTTTAGATACAGAGTGTATTTCAGATGGATGAAATCTCTCTATCTTATCCTTCTGTAATCCTTTCTTAGTATGTTCTGTTCTGTTGACAATTTTTGTCCTGTTGACATTAGCTCTTTGAAGGTGTTCTGTTTCTGTGTAGTGAGCTGGTTGTCCTTTTGTTTGATGATATTGTCTATTCTTTGCATCTTTTATGATCATCTTTTGAGGATAACCTTTTTTGTTTTTCAAGTCCTTCACTTGATCTGGTATCTTCTTTCTTTCTGGTACGAAGTTTATAGTTTCTGAAGATTTTTCTGAGTGACCTGGATATCCTAAACCAGATGTGCCCTTTTGTTGCATATTGATTAGCAGTTTGGCACGCTCATCACTCTTGTATATCATTTCCTTTCCTTTCTTGATCTTTTCTTCAGCAACATTGTTTCTGGTAACCAGATCCTTGATTTTTGAATTAAGTGAGTAGATCTCACTGTCATTGCTCTTAATTTGCTCTTCCAGATCAGTAAACTTGACAACAAATCTAGTGTTTGCTGAGCTTAGAGTCTGCTCAATCTTCTTTAATCTGTCATTCTCTTCAACTACTTCTTTGAATAGTCTTTTGATGCTCGAGTAGCTTTGGAACATCTCGTCTATTTCTTTCCATGAGTATTCTGCTTGATCTTCACTTTCCTGTTTAAGATCACTATTATTTGAGGAATTTGAATAGCATGAATTTACCTCAACTTCATCTAGTCCGTTGTCCAAGCCTACATAGCATTCATTCCAGCTTTCTTCGTCGTCAGCAATGAAAGCCTCATCATTTTCTGATGAACTGTCTGAGAAATGACTTGAGCTGCTTGAGTTCTGTTCAGCTATCATGGCTTTGCGCTCATTTTTAAGCTTTCGATCTCTTTTAGCTCTCAGTTCCTCTCTTTGGCTTCTGGACAGATTGGGACAATCTGTTTTGAAGTGACCTGTTCTGCCACATTCAAAGCATGTGTAATCTGTAGAGTTAGAGGACTTTGTTGTTTTAGTAGTCTGTTGTTTAGATTCATTCTTGTCATCTGATCGATCATTGTTATACTTCCTGTTGAAGTTCCTCTTGTTATCCTTGTAGAAGCGTCTGTATTTCTTTGATCTGGTTTCCATTTTATCCATTCGTTTAGCTATCATTGCAAACTCTTTTAAGAGTTTGTCATAGCCTTTCTCTTCGTCTGGAGTGGCAGACTCAGAAGAATCATCTGGTTTGCTCTTCGCTTTGAAGGCTACCTCTTTGTCCTTCTTTGAGCTGCTTTCTGCCTTTTTGGACAGATGATCTGGTCCTCGAATTCTTTGAATGTCACATTCATGACCTTCGAGATGATCAAATAAGGCTTCAGTAGACAGATCATTGAAGTCTGCTCTTAGGGGTTGCATTGCAGCGTAGATCTCCCAGCTTGGTGGAAGTGCTCTAAGAACTTTCATGTTCTTCTCCCTTTGAGTATACTTATTCTTTTTGAACGCAGATATCTCTAGGAGAATTCCAGTGAATCTCATCTTCATCTGTTCTATTGTCTCGCCTGGTTTCATTTTGAATTCATCATATTTGTTGCAGGCTAGAGACAGTTTGTTCTCGATCATCACTTCAGATCCAAGCGCCAGGTCTCTCAAGGCTTCCCACATCTCTTTGGCTGTATCAAGATCTTGGATCTTGGCCAGATGTACGCCTTTGACCGTGCTGGAAATGATCCCTTTGGCAAAATCATCGAGATTTGCCTCTCTTCTTTCTTCGGAGGTATATTTTCTGGGATCTTTTAATACAGTTTCCTTAACTGCTCCTGTATCTGTGATACGGGTAGTTTCTTCGGTAATTGCCAATGGCCCTTCTTCGATTACTTTCCACATCAAGCAGTGATGGGCTTTGAGACACATTTTAATCCTGAAGCTCCATTCTCTATATCCTTGAATTGAGAATTCTTCGCAAGCCCTGATAACAGAAGACTCCATAACAGACAATATGCAAGTGAATGAAAAAGGTTTTTCTAGATCTATTCAAGTAGACCACGCAGGTTTTAACCTTGTGAAACAA
>JAPKLX010002487.1:0-12988 GCA_026898415.1 Leonotis leonurus
TGTTGGGAACCCCATAAACTATTCTGAGTTTTGATGATACTCTTACAAAACACACTTAGTATTATACATGTTCTGTACCTTTTTCCTTTGGTTTCAGCAAACCAGATAGTCGAAGATCGTTCAACCAGAAAGATAGAAATTGTCTCTGTCAGAATCTCAAAACCAGCAAGTCTCACAGACAGAAGGCTAAACCAGATAATCTCAAAACCAGCAAGTCTCAAAGACAGAAGGCTAAACCAGAGAGTCTCAATCAGAAAATGAAGACTTTAACAGAAAGTAGAACCAGAGAAGCTTCAGCCAGAAAGATGGAAGATGCTTCAACCAGAAAGTGGTTAACCTATCTCTACCAGAAAGTACCTCAACCAGAAAGTGTCAAAATCAATATTCAACCAGAAAGACACTAGACCAGAGAGGACACAACCAGAAGGTTAGAAGCAAACCAGAAAGAGCAGAATCAAATATGTCGATGAAGCATTTAAGACTTTCCATTGAAGATTTGGAAATTGAATCACTGATTGACATGGAGAAGGAAAGCAATCACAGATGATCTCCTTACCAATCATAGAAGATTCAATCAACAACTCTACAAGGAAAGAAGAGATTTAATTGATTGACAATCCACAAATCAAATCACGTCAATCAACAAACGGCTAGAATTTCAAATTCAGAGCCTATATATGTTTGAAGTTTCAAAGTCTGAAAAGATACGCAAACGCTATACTGCAGAAATATTCTCAAGCATTCTATCCTCAAATCAGACAAAAGCTTCAAACCGTTCGTGATCGCAAACACACCTCGATTCAAGTCTGTCTTATCGAGAGAAGAAGGAGATCTTTGCTAGCTAGTAGTTATCTAGTGGATTAACGTGAAGATAGCCTGTTTACAGTAGTTTTCTGTAAGTTGTAAAGGGACACGACCCTTATTCGTGCATAAGTTTCAGTTAGTCTGTACTTGGAACTTGTGGCTCGTTCTCAGCGAGGTTAAATAAGAAGAGTATCCTAGTAGTGGATATCTAATCCAGTTTGGATTAGACCGTGGACGTAGGGGGTTTCCCGAACCACGTAAAAATAACTGTGCCTTTTAAATTCTGCAATTTATATTCAGTTATTTTTATTCTGCATCTATCATACTCATTCAAATCTGCATTCTTAATCAACCTCTAAATACTCGATTAAGTTTTCAAAAGAATTTCTTAACAAAGAGCACCGACTAAGTCCACCATTATTCCGCACACGATACACTGTTAGAGTTTAAGTATAAACTTACTCTCTGCCTTGTATAAGTCACTTGAGAGACTTTACCTGGATAGAACAAGATCGATTGAAAATCAATCTGTTTTATCACCTTGAGCTATCTGTGTTTCAGAAAGCTACATCTCTCAGATTCAATTAGTCAAGTAAACTGAAAAGTTAGTATTTGGTGTATTCCCCCCCCCATACACCAAACCTTGCTCTTCCGGGACCAACAAGTGGTATCAGAGCGGTGGTTCATACGACCATTGTTTTGTTTCACAAGGTTAATACCTGCGTGGTCAACTTGAATAGATCTAGAAAATCTTTTCATCATCTGCATATTATCTGTTATGGAATCATCTGTTATCAGGGCATGCGAAGAATTCTCCATCCAAGGTTACAGAGAATGGAGCTTCAGAATCAAGATGTGTCTCAAAGCTCATCACTGCCTGATGTGGAAGGTGATAGAAGAAGGACCTTTGGCTATTACAGAAGAAACCACTCGTATCACTGAGACAGGAGCAGTCAAGGAAACTGTACTTGAAGACCCCAGAAAGTATACTTCTGAAGAAAGAAGAGAAGCAAATCTTGATGATTTTGCTAAAGGAGTTATCTCCAGTACTGTGAAAGGAATTCATCTGGCCAAGATCCAAGATCTTGATACAGCCAAAGAAATGTGGGAAGCACTAAGAGATCTCAGCCTAGGATCTGAAGCTATGATCGAGAACAAGCTATCCCTAGCATGTAATAAGTTCGATGAATTCAAAATGAAGCCTGGAGAAACTATTGAACAAATGAAGAACAGGTTCACTGAAGTATTACTTGAAGTGTCTGCCTTCAAAAAGGATAAGTACACACAGAGAGAGAAGAATCTCAAGATTCTTAGAGCTTTACCACCAAGCTGGGAAATCTATTCAGCTATGCAACCTCTACGTGCTGATTTCAATGATCTGTCTGTAGAAGCACTATTTGATCATCTAGCTGTCCATGAATGTGATATTAGAAGGATACATGGACCAGATCACTCCTCCAGCAAGAAGAATGAAACTAGCACTAAGAAGGAGAAAGAGACTGCCTTCAAAGCGAAGCGCAAAACAGATGAATCAACATCATCTGCTGCATCAGAAGAAGGAGGATATGATAAGTTACTAAAAGAATTCTCACTGATTGCTAAGAGAATGGACAAGATGGAAGTCAGATCAAGAAAGTATCGAAGGTTCTACAAAGACAACAAGAGTAGATACCAGAAGAACAAAGAAGCAGAGCGATCTGATGACAAAACAGAAAGTAGAGGTAATGGTAAAATCACTAAACCTACTGACTATACTTGCTATGGTTGTGGAAGAACAGGACACTTCAAGACAGACTGTCCTGACCTATCCAAAAGCCAGAGAGAAGAACTACGAGCTAAAAGGGACAGAAAGCTAAAAGCTCAACGTAAAGCCATGATAGTAGAAGAAGAAGAAGAAGAAGATGATTCCAGCTCAAGCCATCTATCTAATAGTTCAACAGAAGATGATGAAGCATTCTTTGCTAAAGAAGAAGAAGACTGGGATGAATGCTATGCAGGACTAGACAACGGTCTAGATGATGTAGAGGTAAACTCTTGCAACTCTAATTCATCAAATGATATCGACCTTGATCAGGAAATAGAAGACCAAGATGAATATCCATGGGATGAAGTTAATGAAATGTTCAAGAGCTACTCAAGTATCAAGAGACTTTTCAGAGAAGTTGTTGAAGAAAATGACAGATTGAAGAAAACTGAAGAGATATTGAGTAAAGCAAACACTAAATTTGTTGCTAATATCAATGTTCTGGAAGAACAGATCAAGAGCAAAGACAGTGAGATTCATTCCTTGAACTCGAAAGTCAAAGATCTTATAAATAGGAACAACATTGCTGAAGAAAAGATAAAGAAAGGCAGAGATATGATCTACAGAAGTGATGAACGTGCCAAACTACTCATCAACATACAACAGAAAGGCACGTCTGGATTAGGATATCCAGGTCACACAGAAAAAGCAGCAGGTCCAATGAAATTCGTACCAGAAAGAAGTCAGATACCAGATCAAGTAATAAACTTGAAAAATAAGAAAGATCTTCCCCAGAAGATGATTGTTAAACAAGTTGGTAACAGACAATATCATCAAACCAAAGGACATCCTGCCTACTGCACTGAATCCAAACAACAGCCCAAAAATAAAGTCAACAGGACATCACAGAAGAAAGCAGAATGCAAAGGATCAGAGAGATACCATCCATCTGTTCTTCACTCAAAGTCTATTGTTGATAAGAATGGGAATATCATCACCAGCTACATTACTGTTCCAAATTTAAAGCTATTTTGGATTCAAAAAGGGATCTTTGCTAATAACCAAGCACCCAGACAATAAAGGGTAGCTAAATCTATTTAATTGCAGGACCAGAAGGCTGCAAGAAGAAGTAAGATTGCAAAAGGATCAATCTGGATAATTGATAGTGGCTGTTCAAAACACATGACATGTGACAAGAACCTACTATCAGACTACATAGAGAAACCAGGACCTCATGTCACTTTTGGATGTAATTCAAAAGGATATACCAGAGGATATGGAAACATAAAAGTAGGCAAGACCACCATTTCAAATGTCTCATATGTTGAAGGTCTCAGCCACAATCTGTTCTCTGTAAGTCAGTTCTGTACAAATGGTAATCAAATTATTTTTGACACTAACAACTGTCTGGTGAAGAACAAGGAAGGAGATGAGATACTCCTTACCGGAATATTGCAGGATAGACTATATATTGTGCAATGGAACAACCAGATAGAGACCTGTCTGGTCACTAAGACAGTGTCAGAAACTAGCTGGCTATGGCATAAAAGATTAAGCCATCTCAACTTTAAAACAATCAATAAGATTGCACGAGAAAAACTAGTTGAAGGAATACCAGATCAAATATATGACAGGAATCACATCTGTGAAGCATGTCAAGCTAGAAAGCAAACCAGAACATCTTTTTCAAGCAAGTCTACCCAGAGCTCAACCAGAATACTAGAATTACTACATTTAGACTTATTTGGTCCAGTTAAACCATTAAGCATAAATGGTAGGAAATATACTCTAGTCATCATTGATGATTATTCAAGATTTACTTGGGTAATATTCTTGCATAAGAAGAAAGAAACTCTGGAGAAGCTGCCAAATTTTCTCAACAAGATCACCAAGAAAAAGGAAGTTTCTGTTACCACCATCAGAACAGATCGTGGAACAGAATTTCTAAACCAGAAAGTTGAGGATTACTGCAACCAGATGGGAATTACTCATCAGACATCTGCTGCTAGAACTCCTCAACAGAATGGAATAGTTGAGAGAAGAAACAGATCACTAAAAGAAGCAGCTCGTACTATGCTCAATGCAACCAGATTGCCAAAGAAATTTTGGGCAGAAGCCATCTATACAGCATGCTACACACAGAACAGATCAGTTGTTACAATCAGACATGGGAAGACACCCTACGAGATATGGAACAACAGAAAACCCAGGATTCATTATTTTCGCTCTTTTGGCTGTCAGTGTTACATTCACAATAATGGGAAATCTCAGTTGAAAACTTTTGATAGCAAAGCTGATCCAGGAATATTCTTAGGATATTCTGATGTTAGCAAAGCTTACAGGGTTTTTAACCAAAGGACTCACATTGTGGAAGTAACACCTCATATTGTTTTTGATGAATCTGTTATTAGTGACAGAGACCTAGATGTTGATCAAACACAAGACCAGAACAAGAACCAGAAAGCAAAAGGGATTCTGTTAGAAGATATTCTAATCTGGAATACATCAGAAGAGAATGAAATTGATGTTCCAAACAGTACTGAAGCAGTAAACTTGCAGCGAGGGGGAACAGAACAGACAATCTTAACTTCACCAGAAGACAATCAGCCTGAAAGAGACAATTCTGATGAACCAGAACCAGATCAACCCGAAGAATCAAGAGATTCAAATGGTTGGAATAATGATCAAGAAGAACCAGAAACTGAAAATCCTTTTCAAACTTCTCATCCAGAATTTGAGGACCCAGCAAGTGAACCAGAACCAGAGATATCAGAAGAGGAGATATCCAGCAGAAGGAAATGGATTCAAGAAAATCATCCTTCTGAACAGATTGTTGGGAACCCAACAGACAGTGTTAGAACCAGAAGAATGCATGGAGAAAGTGCACTTCTCAGTTGTTATTTATCACGTGCTGAACCCTCTGACACCTATGAAGCGCTTAGAGATGCAGATTGGGTCATAGCTATGCAAGAAGAACTCAATGAGTTCAAGAGAAACCAAGTCTGGTATATGGTAGACAGACCAAAACATCAAGGAGTTATAGGTGTAAAATGGGTATTCAAAAACAAACGAGATGAGAATGGAGAAGTCGTCAGAAACAAGGCTAGACTAGTTGCAAAGGGATACAATCAACAAGAAGGTATCGACTTTGATGAGACCTTTGCACCAGTGGCCAGATTGGAAGCAATTAGGCTATTTTTAGCATATGCTGCATACAAGAGATTCAAAGTATACCAGATGGATGTCAAAAGTGCATTCCTCAATGGCATACTTGAAGAAGAAGTATATGTTGAGCAACCACCTGGTTTTGAAGAAGAAAATCCTGACCAGAGAGTATATAGACTAGCCAAAGCTGTCTATGGATTGAAACAGGCACCCAGAGCGTGGTATGAAACATTATCAACATTCCTACTGGAATCAGGCTTCAGAAGAGGTTCTGTTGACAAGACACTGTTTGTCATCAAAGTCAAAGAACACATTCTGTTGGTCCAGATATATGTCGATGACATAATCTTTGGATCACAATCTCCCTATCTGTGTGACAAATTTGGAGAACTAATGAAGAACAAATATCAAATGTCCATGATGGGTGAGATGAATTTCTTTCTAGGTCTGCAGGTAAAGCAATTACCAGATGGTATCTTCGTTAATCAAGCAAAGTACATCAACGATCTGCTCGTCAAGTTTGGAATGAAAGACAGCAGAACAGTGAAAATTCCTATGCAATCAAATGGAAAGATAGATCCAGACCCAGAAGGAAAACCAGCAAACATTACTCAATATAGAGGAATTATTGGCTCTCTGCTATACCTTACAGCAAGCCGTCCCGACATCACATATGCAGTTGGAGCTTGCGCCAGATATCAAGCCAATCCTAAAGAATCACACATGGAAGCTGCCAAAAAGATACTTAGATATCTTAAGGGAACAGCTGACATTGGTCTCTGGTATCCACAAGATGATAATTTTGAGCTTACAGGCTATTCTGATTCAGATTATGCAGGATGCAAACTGGACAGAAAGTCTACCTCTGGGACGTGTCAATTCCTTGGAAACAAGTTGATATCTTGGTTTTCAAAGAAACAGACATCTGTTGCTACATCAACCACAGAAGCAGAATATATGGCTGCTGGAAGCTGTTGTGCACAGATACTATGGTTGAAACAGCAACTAAGAGATTATGAGATTGATGTGAAGGAGATACCTATATTCTGTGACAGCTCAAGTGCTATAGCTATAACACAGAATCCAGTACTCCACACAAGATGCAAACATGTCGATGTGAGACATCATTTTATTAGAGATCATGTAGAGAGAAAGCACATCAAGATCGAGAAAATTCATACAGACATCCAACGTGCTGATATCTTAACTAAAGCACTACCAGAAGAAAGATTTAAGATGCTGTGTGGAAAACTTGGACTACTCAGTCTAGATGAAGATTACCAGAAGGCTACCAAATAACCATGACCAGAAAGCTACCAAATAGCTAACATCAGAAAGCTACCAAATAGCTAACATCAGAAAGCTACCAGAAAGCTAACATCAGAAGACTACCAGATAATCAACAGAATGCTATAACAGAAAACTCAGTTGAAATAAAATACACGTGGCATAATTTTCTCAATAAATTGACGAAAAAGCCATGTGAAAATTATTTCTTAAATGCTAAGTCAAGGGGGAACTTTTTAGGAAATTGAAGCGTCAAGATAAAAGACGTCACTCTCCTAGGTTACAGGACTGTAAGAGATATTTTTACCCTAGATTTACTAAATCTTCTATCTTCGTCATGATTAGCTCAACTTTGGAAACTGGAATCGAGGAAATCCCTGCAAGAAACAGGAAAAGGAAAATTGTCAAAAGTGAGAGATACGCACACGCTCGCATATAGACCCTAGGATCTAGAGCGTCCATCTCACGCAAAGAAAGGCGGCAAAACAATCTTAGAAGCGGGAAAGTCTAAAAAGGGAGGAAATCTTTCCAACTCTTCGAATTTCTTTCTGTTTTATTTCTTTTTGCTTAATTATCTTGTTATATATATGCGATATCTTCTCCTAAACTGTTCATCTTCACTCTATCGCACTGAGCACTTCTCAAAATTTCTAAGCACTTAAGAATTTTCCAAATCTTCTGCAAATCTCTTCTCAAATATCTTTGCGTTTTGACTATGGCACCCCCAACTTCACTTTTTCTTCAACACGTTGCTGAGGTTCAGAAGTTTCTCACACCTGAACCATATGCTGTCCTTGAAACCCATGGTTTTCGAAAGCTTGATGAAATTTTTGCCATGGTTTCACGCTGCAAAGGTTTTCAATTTATTTATTTCTTTTATATATCTATAGTTTATTGCATATTCTGTGACTCCTTGTCCTATGAACTGCTATTATCACTGTTCTTGTGCGTATATTTATACTTGTTCATATGAACTGATGAATATGTGTATATTTGTGTGAATGCTCTTATGATGCTAGGTTTTTGCAACATTGTCACCTCACATCCCAAGATGTTTTTGGCAAAACAAGCAGCATCTTTTTATTTGACATGGCAGAATGACAAACATGGCTTTGAAGCCAATGTTCTAATGCCGATTGGGGACCGTACAAGCAAAACTCCCTACAATGTGATTGAGATGATCAACCAAGCGTACAGATTGAAGGATGAAGGAATGTCATTAGAAGAGATCTCCCCTGCACAATTGCAAGAAGCGGTTGAGATAATGATGGTAGTCCCTATCTCCTACACTGGAAGGATGTTCCAAAGATCTCTGCTTCAACCGGGTTACAAGTTGCTACTGGAATTAGTACAGAGGATTTTTCTGAATCACAGCGGGACATATGATCAAGTGACCCCTGAGAAGTTCAGAATCCTCACAGCTGTTGTTCTCAATCTACGAGTCAACTGGAGCAGGATCCTATTTGAACTGATGGCGAAGGAAGCTAAGTTGGTTACTTATACCAAAGACAGCAGAGGCAGAGGTACTTCGGTGGAAGTTAGGAGAAATCTGAGACACTCCACCAAGATCAGCTTGATGATTGAAAGATTCTTCAAGCAGAAAATCTGGGATGACGCTGAGGAATACAACATCAACCACTCTATTCCCAAAGACCAACACCAGCTGGAGATGTCATTGGGACTGGCACCTCAATTTTTCAACAAAATACCAGATGAAGTGCATAAAGCCGCAGCACTGGAAGTGGGTAGTTCCAACCCTGCATGGGTTCCACCTACCAAAGGTGTGGAGAAAAAGAAGGAGAAGGTGGTGAAAGAAAAGGCAGCCAGAAAGCGAGGCAGTTCTGTAGAGACGGAAACTTCTGCCTCTCTGCCCAAACAGAAGAAGAGGAGACTTCAGAAAATCCAAGAAACATCACCACCACCAGCAGCAACAGCAGATCAATCAGATTTGCCAGAACATGATGAAGAAACAATACAAGCAGCAACTGATCAACCTGAAACCCCATCAGCAGAAGCTCAACCAGAAACACGTCATCCGGAGAAAGACTTTTCTCCCGCCAGAACAGCTACTCCTTCTCCAAGCAGAATGGAAAAGATAAGTGAGGAAGAAGAGGAAGGAGAGTCCGCTGATGAGGAGGAAGAGAAGAAGCGACAGGCAGAGAGTGTGATCAATCTGCTTGAGAATGAAGCAGAACACTCAGTGCTGGCAGACTTTCCTGGTATACAATCCTTACCAGAAAGTTTGAATGCAGCCAAGCGCATCAAGTTCTACTTGCTGGTTAAAGACAGCGAGTACTACATCTTCGATGCTCTGCTTCAACTCAAGTCAATCGAAGATTTAAAGAAGGAAGAAGCAACTTTGCTCAATCTTCTTCAGGTCTCAACCGTTCATGAGGTGCGTGCAGAATATCCCCAACTTATCTCAAGCCTCATGAAGCAGGAGGCAACAACACTGAAGATTGACATGCCCACATCACATTCTGACCAACCTCAACAACATCAACAACCAGCACAGGGAGCACCCTCAACCAGTCAGTCTCCCAAGAAAACACCCATCATCGACCTTGACTCAGGTGATGATGAACCTATTGGCCAGGCCATTGGAGGAGAATCCACCAATGAGCTCTACACACAGGGCGCAGCACAGAAACTAAAGAAACACGTGAACTTCTACACTCTGGAAGAATTCCTGGAAAGAGAAACCAGACCGTTCAACAACTATCAACTCGAAAATCTCATCACACTTCGAGTTGAAGACTGTTTGACAGACACCTGCAACATCCTACAAGAAAAAGCTACCCAGATCCTTTCTGATTTTAACCAACACCAGAAGGACTACGTCAACGACATGGATAAAGACCTCAGGGGGAAAATCAGAAAGATCAGGGATGATCTGAACAAGAAAATGGATGATGACAGAGAGGTACACGAAGCTGATCAGAACAAGATCCATCTGCGTTTAAAAGGCATTGAAGAGAAAGCAGACAAGGCCACTACTTTGGTAGCTGACCTTCTGGCTAAACAAGATGAATCAATAAGTTCTGCTGTTGACAAGAAAGGAAGTGCACTTGCAGCTCAACTGAAGGAAGACACTGACCTGTCCATCCACTCACATCTAGCTCTTTTTGAAAAGGAGAAATTTGTGGAGTCGATGCGGACACACCAGGTCGATGTCTTAAATGACCTTCTGTATCCAAACCCAGAAGAATTTGAAACTCAGAGCAATCGACTAACTGCTGTAGAAGAGCTTCAGGAGACTTATGACAAAACTCTGTCTACCATGAACAGCAGGTTAGAGAAGAAGATTGACGCCTCTGACCAAACAATCAACCTTCTGCTTGGTTTTAAAACAGATGCTGAGGAGAGAATGGAAAAGATGTCTGAGGAGATAATCTCCCTTCGTGCACTCATCAATACCATTTTTGATGATGTCAAAAAGGGGGAAATCTCTGGAGGCACGGGAGGCAAGGGAAACAAAAGCAGCAAAGGCTTAACAGAAGCAACAGATGCTGGAACAGAAACACCAGCACCAACTCAACCTAGACCAACCACTCCTCCCAGACCAGACCCCACACTGATTGGAGCAGAACCAGCAGAACCAGCACAAACCTCAATTCACACCCCCAGCGACAAAGGCAAGAAACCAGTCGATGAAGGGGACCAGATTGCTGAGCTGCTACTTTTTGGAGTGAGCATGGATCAAGCCTGTGATCCAGTGTTCAGAACACAATTCTACAAAGATCAGGCTGAGAGAGAAAGGAAGATTGCTGCACAGGAAGTCAAAGAAAAATCCTTTCAAACTCCCTTCTCCTCGCCTTCGTCTGCTGAACGCTCACAACAACAGTCATCCGCCTCGACCACCCAGTCCAAGAAGAAAAAGAAGAAACCATTCTCCTGGAACCTATCCCTGCAAAAGAAGACACCAACTGATGTATGGGTTCCAGAGAATGATCAAGCTGACTGGGAAAAGGTCAAACAAGGATTCATTCTGAACAGATATTTCCTAAAAGAGCCCACATATTCAGAATCGATCCCAGATGAAGACTTTAACCGCTACCTGGAGAATTTCAGAGATCAAGACCTTATCAAGAGAATAAGAACAGCTGATGCAGACGCCAAAATCCAGCTGAAGGCACCAGAGAAGGAATTCATGATCTGCCCAACAATACCAGGCAGTAATCTTCCAGACAAGACTTATATTCTGAACTACATCAATCAACTGGCGAAGATTAAAGGCTACAAGATCGATAACCACGATCCAAACTATGCCAGGGTAAGAGATGGTATATATGAGAGTATCCAGCTGGTGTCTGACGCTCAGAGAGAGAGAATGAAGAAGGGAGGTGCAGCAAGATGGTTCTCTTAGATAGATCCTTTGTATCTTCTGCTTTTTGCTCTCTGTTATCTCTATTGAATTCCTGTACTCATCAATTCATATATCAATGAATTTGGAGTTCTCTTATCTTTCTGATGTCTACTGTTATTTAACTTAAATAACTAATAACCTATCTGTCCAGAACACGATACAAGTTACATTGTTTTTACTGACTAAGTGTTGGGAACCCTAAAGATTAGTGTTGATGATGGTCTTTCGAAACACACTTAGCTGGTCTGTATGTTAACCTGTTCCTCGTGTAAAAACCAGATCACTATAGTTTAAGTGATTTCTGTTTTGGAACAGATTAGGAGATGACTTAAAATGTAAAGGATATGCTCCTATAGAAGTCATTCTCAACTTAGAATAGGATGAAGGTCAAGACTTCACGCTCAGAGGAATCGATCTGCTGTAACAGACAGCGACCAGATCGATGAACAGATCGATGCCTACAGCGATGAACCAGAGCGATTGAGTCATCAACCCATTAGCTGACATCATCCTACACATCATATACACTTGCCACGTCAAGATCAAAGTCCATCCAACAGGGTTTGGAAAGATGATCTACGATTAAAACATATAAGGAAAGAGACCGTTAACAATCTGATTTCCATAAATCAAAGATTGAGTCAACCTTTCCTATATGGCAAGAACAGATATGATGGAAACCATTGATTGGCAATATACCATCTATCTCACGCCAATCAACAACGGCTAGAATTTCAATATTCAATGCCTATATAGTTGAAGTCAACAATCTGGAAATAAGGAGAGAACACGCACGAACTATACTGCAATTATCTTTCAAGCACTCTACTTTCAGACTAAGAGCTTCAACATCTTGTGATTCTACATCACACCAACCACCTCGATTCAAGTCTGTCTTATCGAGAGAAAGGAGATCACCCTGCTAGCTAGTAGTTTTCTAGTGGTAACGTAGAGGTAATCTGTTGTAAAGGGACACGACCCTTCATTCGTGCATAAGTATCAGTCTAGTTGTGATTGGTACTTGTGACTCGTTCTCCACGAGTATAAAGAAGCAGAGTATCCTAGTAGTGGATAATCTGGTCTAGGTTTGACCAGATCGTGGACGTAGGGATTTCCCGAACCACGTTAAACATCGTGTGCTTTACTTTTCTGCATTCTTATTATCTATTGTTTATTATCCTAACCTTCTGCACTATCATATTAGCTGCATTCTCAATCAATCTGTTTAAACTATCCGGTTTATTCCTTAAGGTTTTCAAAACAAGAGCAATCATTAATCCACCATTATTCCGCACTCACTCTACACTCAAAAGGTAATAAGATCACTCTTATTATCTGTTAAGTGTTTTCACCTTGAGAGTAATCTGTTTGGACTAAACCAGATACTGATCTGTTTATCGATCTGGTCAGTCATTCCAAGCAATTTCTTATACAGAATAGCTTGAGCTCTCATATAAATTGTCAAGTAAACTGAAAAGTTAGTATTTGGTGTATTCCCCCCCCCCCATACACCAAACCTTGCTCTTTCGGGACCAACACTAAGTGTGGTTTTGACATCATCAAAAAGGGGGAAATTGTTGGGAACCCCATAAACTATTCTGAGTTTTGATGATACTCTTACA
>JAPKLX010004370.1:0-10092 GCA_026898415.1 Leonotis leonurus
CTTTTGGAATTAAGTGGCTTTGCCACATGTCATTTTGGGAGGAAATGTTTAAAGCTTAGTGTAATGTCGCATTTGTTATGCCTTTTTACGTTTTTAGCTTTGAGTTTTGTTTCTAGTTGGCCAAGAGATAGACTTTGGAATATATATGTGTAAAGCAATCTGGGAAAAGAATTAATGAATGAATTATCTATTTTCTTCTCAATCTTTCTCTCTCTCCTTCCCTATCACTCATTCTCTATCTGCTATTCCATATACACTACTACTGTTACATTAATCAAGCAATTTAAACAGTCATAAATCGTTGGGTCCACTACAGATGGATGCTTAATTCTCTTAATTGATGTTATAGTTGATTCATGCTTGGGTAATTAACTTATTTTGTATGGAATTGAATGTTTGATCATCATTAGATTCTCATAGGTGTAAGGGTAGATTGATGAATTGCTCTAACACTTGAATTGTGGTTAATCAACACTTATTCTTTAATCAGGAACGTGTGAATAAGAATTCATATTAGGTTAAATGATTTTTGGAGATGTGAGTTTAATACGAAAATGAAAGTCACGACTTAGTTTATAAATACGAAAGTGAATGACTAAGCATCCTTTGGAGATGTTAATTGAGTATGAATGCGTGATAAACATGATATCATGTTAGGAGTTACGAGTATCCAATCTTGTACTTCAGTCCTTCGGTTTCCTTATTTCATTGTATCGATCTTTAGCAAGTTAGTGATCATCTATCAATCTTATTTAGAGCGTTTAGGAAATTTTTTGTAGTGTTCGAGTACTTATGATTAATAGCCCTGCTTAGTCTTCCACGTGATTCGACTAGGGTCAGTTTACTACGTACTATAGACCTCGTACAATTGCGAGAACTAAACACATGTTTTAAGTTGAACATTAGTAGTGCAATATTGTTGTTTGGTGCTTAAAATAATTCGATATAATATTTATTATGATACATATTAATGCATATAGTTTCATTTTTTGTATTTTATTTTTATTTTTATGCATATATTAATGACACCTAAACAATATATTGGTAGTGCAGTGATTGATGTTTGGTGCTTAAATGTAATATTCCGTACTTTAATTCGAAAAAATTATCAAATTTTAATACTCCCTTCGTCCCGCTAGATTAGAAGCATTTGCTTTTGAATCGAAAATCAATATTTGCTTTATATTTGTATTTTGCAATTATGGCCCACATCACTTTTATGTTGTAAAAGTTACTAAAAATAGAAATGCATCTAATCTAGCGGGACATCCCAAAAAGGAAAATGCGTCTAATCTAGCGGGACGGAGGGAGTATTAAATAGGTTATCATATCCATAGAAAATTAAAATTTCATAGTTGAATTTCAAATATTATAATTACCTAACGAATTTAACGTTTATTTGTGACGTATTTGGATTTATATTTAGTTATTATTAAATCCCTAATTAAATTATTATTGTAGAATGTTGAAACATTTAAACAATATATATAGTATTACTATTGCATGCTATGGGCATAATTTTGAAACATCTTCTAATTAATTATTAAAGGCCCACTTAGATTAATAAAATTTCAACTTGATAAAATAGAGTCCAATAAAATTTAAAAGTATCATTTATGCAATGAAAGGTCCAATAAGGCAAAAGTAGTCCAATTACAATTATAATACATTCCTTTAGGTTTATACATTGGTACATAAATATATTCTATAATTACAATAAAATAAATATAAATAAAATCAAAATCAAAAGAAGTCATATACTTCTCCACGTCGCTATGCTAGAGATTGAACCCCTACCACACATATCCTTCACCCTCCTACCAACTCAAAGTTTTATCCACCACCCAAATAATTCCATCGACATCATCTAGCCATCTTTATAGATATTTTCTTCACCTTTTGATTGTCAAGTGCTCTGCGATGGTAGCAACAATACACCATTTCTAATCTATCTTCTTCCACCTTTCACTTCAAGTAGGTTTAATATTCAAATTTTATTATGTTTTCAAACTTTCATTTTCAGTTTTGCTTCACAAAATTTAGTTAGGTTGCTCTAAGCCTTCATATACAACTTAGCATACTTCACATACAAGAATTTAGCTTTCCATTACACATCTCGAAACAATATAAATTATATAGCAAATAATATATCCCTTCACTAGATATCTCATATTTAAAAATTTGGAGTTAATATTATTAAATCAAAGAATTCAAAGTAAACCTTCTTCAATAATCAACTCTCAAACCAAAACATAAAACTCGGAACTGAATCTTCTTTAAACAAAGGAAATAAAAGAAAATAAAATATATGTTTTCTGTCGAAGACAACTCGACCGTGGAGTGAAGACTGAAGACGAGGCAGCGGCACACGGGGGAGCACGGCTGGTGCAGCGGTGGCGGCGCGACGCACGACGTTGCTGCAGGCGGCTCCAATGGACGGTAGCTCGTCAGAAAAAACCACGAGCGAGAGAGAAAAAGAATCGAGGAAGAAGATGACTCAAAATTTGTGGATTTTCCCTTAATCTTTTTCTTTATTTGATTTGAAACGAATGGAGTCGAATTTCGCCAATAATTGGCCGGAGTTCGGAGTTTTAGTCGGCATAATAAATCTGACAAAAAAGGGGTCTCTTTGAGCATTTTGTTTGGATGGGAAAATCGAGAGTGATAGGATGTGGCCTCATTTGAAAACACCAACAACACCACGGCCCAAGAGCAGCTCGGCCCAACAACACCACGGCCCAAGAGCAGCTCGGCCCAGCTCGGCCCATGAGTCCTCTCACCTCCCAAGGCCCAGAAGTCCATTGGACTTGGTCCACCCCACGATCTCGGACCTGTTGTAACTGCTTCTAAGTTATCTATAAATAGTCTCTAAAACTAGATTAGAAGGGGATTCTGTATTTTTTCTACTCTCGAGAACTCAAATTAATATAAGGGCTCTCCTCTCTCCGTGGACGTAGATCTAATTAACGATCGAACCACGTAAATCTCGTGTCCAACTTATTCTTTATTTTATCATCGCAAAATCACTCTAAAAATCAAGATCGAACACTGGCGCCATCTGTGGGAAACTCGATATAAATTTTTGTGAATTCGATCCAGATTTCTGAAGTGAAAACACGATGGGTAGATCTACCCGCTCTACTGCTATAGCCGCTGCTATTAAGGGAAAACAAACTCAGGCCGAGCTACTTAGTAATCCACCTCGTACATCCATCAATGAAGGGGATGAACACCATGCCCGATCTGGCAGGCAACCCACGAACCGCCGAACTCCTGATGGTCATGTGGAAGATGTCCATTCTAACCGAGCTAGCGACTCCATTAGCAGTGGAAGGCTAAATCAAGGTCGTCAACAGGGGAACGCTGCTCTCCAACCTCAGCTCGGGGATGCGCTTAAAGCATACCTAGACCTCCATGAACAAGATTTCCTTAAGTTCACCGAACAACATCGGCAACGAAGTCAGAACGAAGAAGATATAGCGGGACCATCACGACAGCGACCCTATCCCTCGAACCAGATTGTCGAGGAAGGAAACGACGAAGTCCCCCGAAGACAGAATGATCGCCGAAGAAACATCGCCTCACCTCGGCGAGGTTCAACTTCACCTCGTCAAAACGTCGGTCCTCCCAGACGTGACGAAGAACACCGCAGAGAGAGGATGTCACCTCGTCAAAACGTCGATCCTTCCCGACGTGACAAGGACGACCATAGAGAAGGAAGATTCACTGTCTACAGCCGAATCGCTACTCCCTTCACTAACAAGATCCTCTTCACTCCGCTCCCATCAACATATAGGGTCCCACCTATTAAGCCCTATATTGGTTCCTGTGACCCGAGCAACTTTTTGTTACAGTACCCTATATAGGGATTAGCCGAAGACGTCTACATGTGCAAGGTCTTCCCCGAACTGCTGGTAGACAATGCATGGAAGTGGTTCGACAACCTCCCATGCCGCAGCATAGGATCGTACGCCGACCTGCTGGATGCTTTTGAACGACGTTTCTTCCAGAAAGCCGAGGCCAAGATCAGTTCGGCTCAGCTCCTCACCTTGAGACAAGGACGAGGAGAATCAATCAGTGACTTTCTGGCTAGATTCTACAATGAAAGCCTCAAAGTCGACCGCCTATCTGACGACGTCCTTATCTCGGCATTCCAAAATGCCATCCACTCTGGCACTCTCTTCAGGGAGCTCGTAAAAGAGCGCCCCCAAACCTCAAAACAGCTGTGGAAAATTGCTGATACATTCGCTGAAGCGGATGAGGCCGATAGGAAGAAACGAGCAATAGACCGACCTGAAGCTCAGGACAAGAAAAGAAGGGAGGAACGAGCTGATCATTCGCAGAACCGACGAGGTGCCCTTGAAAGGATACAGCGAGGTCCGCTAGCATCCCGCCTCGGACCTCGGCCTACTCAAGAACAAGGCCAGTTCACTCCACTAAATAAACCTCGGACAGAGATCTACGAGCTTCATACCAACTTATTCCAGAAGCCACCACCGTTGTCCCGAACTAGATCAAAGCGACGATCCAAGGACAAGTACTGCGAGTTTCATGAGGACCATGGCCATGACACCGAAGAATGCCGAAATCTCGCCTCGGAGATCGACCATCTAGTGCGAGATGGCACCCTCAGAAAGTACCAAGGTCGCAATCAACAAGATTCTCGACCTCGGGGCAAAGGCAAGCGAAGCAGGAACAGAGGGGGAAGTTGCAAACCCCACCAAGATAAAAAAACGAGGCACGATGACGAGGACGAGGACGAAGATCAGCCTCAGTACGATGGGATCATTACCACCATCACCGGACTGCCTCAAGGTTCGATGAAGTCTTCGCTGAAAGCCGAGGCTCGAAGTCAACCGTCAGAGGAACCTTCTCATAAGAGGTTCAAGAAGGACGAGGTCGTTACCTTCTCTAGTGACGACCCCGTCCCTAACGCCCTGCCTCATCAAGATGCCACCATCATTGAAGCCATGGTGGCCAATAAATTGGTTCACCGAGTGTTCATTGACAGCGGGGCCTCGGTAAGCGTGCTCTTTAAAAGTTGCTTCGACAAGCTCGATATCGGAGAGGCACGCCTCAAACCGGCACCCGTCCCATTGAAGAACTTCACACAAGGGGAGACCTCGACGGATGGTACGATCTCACTCCCCGTAACGGTAGGACGAAGTCCATTATCTTCTACGAAGATAATCCATTTTTTCGTCGTCAAAGCCAACTCTCCCTACAATATCATCTTAGGAAGAGATTGGCTAATAGCGACGAGAGCAATCTGCTCGGCCTACCACTTGACGATCAACATCCCATCAAGGAGCGGGGTTATCACGCTTCGGGGAAACCAAACACAGGCCAAGGAGTGCATGCAGGTCGCACTCCGAGGTTCTGGTGTACACCACCCCCAAGCATAGCAACTACAGAATCCCGAGGTGACGGAATCGACGTCGTCCGCTGCGGAACTTCTCGAAGACGTCGTATTATGCGAAAATGATGTGTCTAAGGTCGTCAAGGTCGGTTTCGTCGGGGGTACCGAACTCCGAAGTCAAGTTATTCAACTACTTCGGGAGTTTAGGGACATCTTTGCCTGGTCACCTCTAGATATGACCGGAGTATCACCAAGTGTCATCACCCATCACCTCAACATCGATCCCGAAGTGAAACCAGTTCGGCAAAAACAACGGGCCTTTGCTGCCGAAAGAAACCAGGTGATACACGACGAGGTACACCAACTACAACAAGCCGATATTTTATTCGAGGTAAAATATCCAACGTGGTTGGCCAACCCCGTGATGGTGAAGAAACAAGGAGGGGGATGGCGCATGTGTGTCGATTATACAGACCTCAACAAACACTGCCCTAAGGACTGTTACCCTCTCCCCAACATCGACAAGAAAGTGGAAGCCCTCGTCGGTCACGAGGTGTTCAGTTTTCTCGATCTGTATAAGGGCTATCATCAAGTCCTTATGAGTGCCGAGGACGCTCCGAAGACAGCCTTCGTCACGGACTTCGGCATTTTTGCGTATAAGAAAATGCCCTTCGGACTCAAAAACGCTGGAGCCACGTATCAAAGGATGGTTGACAAGATATTCGAGCTTCATATCGGCCAGATCATTGAAGTATATGTTGACGACATCGTCGTCAAAAGCAAAAAGGTCAGCACTAGCCTCGACGACCTCCAGGCCGTCTTCAAATTACTCCGCGAGGTGAACCTGAAGCTAAACCCAGGAAAGTGTACTTTCATGGTCCAGTCCGGAAAATTCCTAGGGTGCTGGATCTCTCGCGAAGGATTAAAAGCTAATCCAGCAAAGGTTAAGGTCGTCCAAGAGATGCAAGTGCCGAAGTCGGTCCATGACGTGCACAGGTTGACGGGCTGCTTAGCCACACTAAGCCGATTCTTATCTAAAGCGGCCGAAAAGCAACTTCCATTCTTCAAAATTCTAAAGAAGGCTCCGAACTTCGAATGGAACGACGAGCATAAGTCAGCCTTCGAGAATTTGAAGAAATACCTCGATAACCTGCCCACGTTGTCCGTCCCAAAGGAAGGCGAAGTTCTTTCCCTATACCTCGCCGCCTCGGACGAGTCAATAAGCGCAGTCCTAGTACGAGAAGGACCTCGGCAGTTACCTATATACTTCATAAGCCGAGCTCTAAAAGGACCAGAAACGAGGTACCAACCCCTGGAGAAGGTCGCACTCGCCTTAGTGAATGCTGCAAGATGACTTCGACCATATTTTCACGCTCACCCGATACAGGTGTTGACCGACCTCCCACTTCGGCAAGTGCTCACGAAGCCAGAAGCTTCGGGACGAATCACCAAGTGGGCGGTCGAACTCGGCGAGCACACAATCTCCTTTGCTCCTCGGCAGGCCATCAAGGGACAAGCGTTAGCCGATTTCCTAGTAGAAGCAGTTTTCGCCGAGCCCCCGAAACCCATTGAACTTGCCAAGGATAGTACCAAAGAGGAAATGCCAAAGACACCTCCAGTAGATTGTTGGAAAATCTACGTGGATGGGGCGTCAGGCCAAAAAGGAAGTGGAGCCGGAATTTTGTTCGTCAGTCCGGAAGGGAAGGAAGTCCCTTATGCTTTGCGGTTAAGCTTCCCGACTACAAACAATGAAGTGGAGTACGAAGCCCTAATAGCGGGACTTCGCCTCGCACAAACCCTTCAACTACGAGCTATACAAGTCTACAGTGACTCCCAGATCATAGTGAGTCACGTCCTAGGCAAATACGAAGCGCGAGGTGAAAGGATGAAAAAATACCTCCACAAGGTCAAAACTTTACAAGACAACTTCTTATACTTCGAGTTGATACGAATTCCGAGAGGTGATAACGACCGAGCTGATGCATTAAGCAAACTCGCATCGTCATCCACAGCCTCTCCTGTAGAAGAAGTCACAACTCGAAGTATAGATGAAGCCGAAGTGAATATGGTAACCGAAGACGAGCCGAGCTGGATGACACCACTTCGAGATTATTTAGAAAGAGGCGAACTCCCTGCTGACAAGATCGAAGCTCGAAAACTTCAGAGCAAATCAGTCAAATATGTTCTAGATCAGGGAGTGTTATACAAAAAGTCATACCTTCAACCTCTTCTAAGGTGTGCGGGACCCAACCAAGCGAACTACGTATTACGCGAAGTACACGAAGGATCCTGTGGCAGTCACATCGGAGCTCGGGCCTTAACTAGGAAAATCATGAGATGGGGATATTATTGGCCAACCATGTTTCAAGATGCCATTGACCTCGTCAAGAAGTGTCCGAAGTGCCAGCTTCATGCAACAGTAACGAAGGTACCTCAAACCGAGCTAACCAGCATGCAAAGCCCCTGGCCCTTCATGCAATGGGGGATAGACATCGTTGGTCCGTTTGAGCAAGCCCCTGGCCAGCTACGATTCCTAATAGTAGCCATCGACTACTTTACGAAGTGGGTAGAAGCCGAGCCTCTAGCAAAAATTACGAGCAAAAAAGTCCTTAACTTCGTCTGGAAAAATGTAGTCTGTCGCTTCGGCATACCTCACGTCCTCGTCTCGGATAATGGAACTCAGTTCACGGACAAGGCGTTTAGAGAATGGTGTGACGAACTGAACATCCAGCAAAAATTCACCTCGGTAGCACACCCTCAGGCGAATGGCCAGACCGAAGTCACAAACCGGACAATAGTCAAGGGTTTGAAAACTCGCCTCGACAAGGCCAAGGGAGATTGGGCAGAAAATTTACCCCAAGTCCTATGGTCCTACCGAACTACTCCTCGGACATCCAATGGAGAGACACCGTACAGCCTCGTCTACGGAACCGAGGCAGTAATTCCAGTGGAGATCGGTTTGCCGAGCCCCCGAACTATAAACTTCACGACCAATACCAACGAAGAAAGCCTCCGAACTAACTTGGATCTGTTGGAAGAAAGACGAGAACGAGCCCATATACAAGAAGCTCGATACAAACAGCAAATAGCTCGGTATTATAATAACCGAGTGAAGCATCGACAGTTTCAAATAGGCGACCTCGTTCTCAGAAATAATGAAGTTAGTAAGGCGAAGAAACTCGGTAAACTAGAAGCAACTTGGGAAGGCCCCTATCAAATCCAAGATGTCCTCGGCAAAGGGTCCTACAAGCTCGCCCACGTATTCGGAGAACCAGTACCCCGAACTTGGCATATTTCCCACTTAAAGAAATATTACTTGTAATTAGAAGTTCGGATTTTGTTTCTCCCTTTTATGAAAGCATTTATTCTGTATACATGTTGCCTCGAATTCAAATTAAGCTAAAACTCTAATTTTGGAGTAGCATCTGGGGAGACCACTCCTATCGATAAAATCGACAAACAAGGAACTCAAAAACCTAAACTTCGTCCTTAGACGAAGTGGCTAAATTCAAAGCCTAAACTTTGTCCTTAGACGAAGTGGCTAATTCAAAGCCTAAACTTCGTCCTTAGACGAAGTGGCTAATTCAAAGCCTAAACTTCGTCCTTAGACGAAGTGGCCACCCGAAGCCTTAAACTTCGTCTTCAAACGAAGTGACTATATAAAGTCTTTAACTTCAGTATAAGACGAAGTAACTCCGAAGTGAACGATAGTCATTACAGAATCTTGAAGCAAACTTAATCGTACAATTGAGAAAAGCTTTCGAGCAGTAATGACGTAATAAAAACGGGATTTTATTTCATAAAAATACATATTACAATCAGGGTGGAGGGTCCGAGCCCGGAGACCTACTACTAAAACTGAGGTATTTTTCTACAAAGCTCAGACCCGAGCTCGAGCTCGCGCCATGGCCGAGCACTAAATCCAAAAATGTCATTCCTTCACCGCGGCCAAAACCTCGTCCTCGACCCCGGCCTGGAGACGTAAATCGACCTCGGCCTCTCACAGCACGTCGGCCACCACCTCGCGCCATTATGGCCTGAGTCTGCTCCCGAGTCAAGGCCGCGCTAGGAGGCTGTACCCCCTCCAAGTGACCCTCCAAAAATGCTTCCGAGGTCGGGTCCAGCCTTGCATTCTTGGACTCGATCCACCTCTTCAGCATAGGGTTTCTCTTCAGCACGACCTTATACATGGACCCTAACTTAAGAAGGGCTTCTTCCTGTTCGCGAACTTGCCAGGAGTCTGCTCCATACCTCTCTATATACTTCTTCGTCCGAGCACGAACGTCTTTGATCTGTGTATGGACCTCGTATATAGTCAAGCGTCCGCTCTTATGAATGATATCCTCATACTCTGCATGCTCTTCGGCCATAGCTTTGAAGGTTTGGATATCCCCACAAGCTCGCTTAAACTTATCCTCGAGTTCCAAGAATCTAGCATGCTCCTCGTCAAGCCTCTCCTGAGCTAACCGAAGCTTCGCCTCCGCCTCGAGCTCAATGTTCGAAGCTCGGCTTTTCCAGCACGAGGCCTTGACTTCGGCAGCCTCGGCAGCCCGACGAAGCGCATTTATTTCTTGTTCAAAATGCGAAAGGTTGGAAGAATCAAGAACAGGCTACAAAAGTAAACATAGACAGTTCAGCAAAAGGCACAGTTTAATGAAGGGTATTTTATACACTTGGGAGAAAAAAGCGCCGCCCTAGTGGTGACGAAGTACAAGCTAAAAAAAAAAAAAAAA